>JAJOOE010016678.1:0-15775 GCA_036250405.1 Solanum raphanifolium
TTTAAACTTTTATAGTTTTAAAGTTTGAATTTAAATTTTCAAACTTTTAAAGTGTGAAATTTAAACTTTTATAGTTTTAAAGTTTGAATTTAAATTTTCAAACTTTTAAAGTGTGAAATTTAAACTTTTATAGTTTTATACTTTTAAAGTGTCAAATTTAAACTTTTATACTTTTAAAGTGTCAAATTTAAACTTTTATACTTTTAAAGTTTGAAAGTTTGTATTTAAAACTTTAAAAGTATAAATTTTTAACTTTAAAATTATAAAAGTTTTAATATTATTTGAGTAATGTTCCTAATTTTTTAATTTTAATAAAATTTTTTTATAAATATAGCCGTTGGGACCCGGTTTCCGGTCCGGTCCGTTACCGGTAAACATAATTTTTTCCGGAATTACCGGTTCCAGCCCGTGGTGCCCGGTTCTGTTCCGGTTCCGGTCCGTCCCGGTCCGGTAGTCCCGGTTCCGGTCCCATTGCCACGCTTAGGTTCAGCATAGGTAATTTTCATTCATATTCAGATTTCAAAAGGCATACACACATCTATCTACATAAGCTTTTCCAAAGTTAGTAGAGGACCATACATATCCAACCGCTATTGACTTTCTTACAAAACATATTCCATAAAACAAGGACTACCTTTGCTTTACATACTTAACATAATATTTTTTTTAAAAGAACAATTAAACAAAAAAACATCTGGAAATATCTCATTTTCTAACAATTTCCAGCATCACAATTCTCATCTCTGTTTGTTTTTTATAGTATGTACAAACTGCATAGGTAAAACAACTACGCATATACAATATCACTTGTTAGTAAGCTAAATCCATGGCTGCTATATAGTGATTTCATATAGATCCTTGATCCGCCGTTGTTCTGTATGGCCTGTGGTTCAATCAATTTCACACAGAGTTATACAACTCAGTCGGACAACAAAGATGTGAACGGTCTGCAAAGACCATCATATGATTTACCTGAATCAGACCACACTTTCAAGCTGGTTGCCATTGATGGTTTTACCAGAATCAGACCACACTTTCACCGCAAATTGCATGGTGAAAAATAAATTTCCATTCAAATACTAGAAATAGCCACTCAACATTTTACTTTTCTCAGGAATTCTCTTAAAATATTCTTGAAAATAGTCACTGAATATTTTTCTGACAAAAGTTCCAATGGAAAATAGTGTTGGAAAAAAAATTCAATTTCGCACTAGCGAATGCCTATGTGAAGTCCTATATAAAATTCAAAACATTTCAGGTACGTTATTTTAATTTGTGTTCAATGTAGTCATACTTTGCTAATACAATAGGATTTTTAAATACCACATTACAGACTAGTCTTAATTAGAAATATAATTTTTTTTCACGAGAAATTTATATTATAAAACATAAATTTTCATTTCATTTTCACCAAATCAGCTCACTAGGGAAATGTATGCATGTTGGAAAATAATTCATTGAAATACAGGGCAATAACTATTGAACATTTTTATTGTTGTCAATAAAAAAAATGCGTATTCTTTTTACATTAATTAACTAAAATAGAGAAATCGATCGTGTCAAGACGGTCGTATAGCTTAAACACTTACCAGAGATTGTTTCAAAATTCATACAAATGCATATTCCGAATTATTATTTTTGTCCAAATTAAATATTCTGAAAATGGTAATTCATATAGTAATGGTTAATATTAAAATAGTACCCTAGTAGTATATTTAAGCTTTCAGCGGAAGCTAAAAGGAAATGAAAACAAGGATAGAGATGACAAAAAAAGTAAGAAGTTGGTGTGTGACAATTGACCAAAGGACAAGTCTTGCTTCTCCATTGCAAATTGAATACCATCCTTTACTTTTAGGTACGTGCCAAATACTGTCAATTGTTGTTTTTTTAGTGTTCTACGCATAAGAGTTTTCAAGCGTATAAGAGCCCGGGCTTTTAAGTTGGTCAAATTGACTTAACTTGTTAAAGTGTTTGGCAATTATTAGAATAACTTATATTAAGTCAAAAGTGACTTATTTTAAGTTAGAAATTAAAAGTAGAGTGATCCTATTTTTATTTTATTTTTAACTTGTAAGTCATTTTATTTTGACCAAGTATATTATTTTTTTATCCTTAATTCTTTTAAACAATTCCCAAATTGCCCATTAAAACCCTAACATCTCTTCCCCTCATGTCCATTTTAAATTCAAAACTATCAAATTAAAGTTAAAAAATCTGAAAATCGATTTGAGGAATCTGCTGCTGGTTTCCAAACCATTTCGTTGATAGCCATTGAACTGGAGCTAAAGTTTTATGTATCAGTTGTTGCCATTTTAGAAATATAAGAAAAAACTAGCTCGAGAAGTTGAAAGCCCCGAGTCAGGGATTTGTTCCGAATGAGTATTGTTTCGATCGATTTTTGTTGCTGATTCTAGTCTGTTTCGTGGTTACCCATTGAGTTTGGAGAGGAACAATTTGAAGAAGAAGACAATTCACCATTAAAGCTCCATCGAAGCTCAAGTTCGAAAAATTGGATTGCCGCAAACAAGCTTCGTTTCGGCTTAATATTATTGCAAAGATTAGGAACGTCTTGGAGAGCTCATATCTCAAATTTGGGATAATTTGGTGGAGGAGTCGGCAGACTTTCAGCAGCAAATTGGTTGAGTAAAAAGAAGAATGCTGTATTTTAATTTTTTTTATTATGTTAAATTAATCAACTTTTTATTATGTTAACAGTTTTAAGGATATTTCAAATATTTTGATAAAAAAAAGTGTTTAACAACATTTATGTGCCAAACACATAAATAACTTTTTTCAACTAATACTTTTATCCAAACACATAACTACTTATTTGGAAAATAACTTTCAGCACTTTAATTTTTTATTTTTTTTTTAAAGTCAATCCAAACGGACTCTAAATGTAATCTCAACAAATTTCCCTCTATTTTAATGTAAAAACTAAAAAGTTTAGTAGCATAAATTAAAACGAAAAGAGTACTAATAATGTGGATATTTTTTGGGCCATGTTATAAAGAAGTGAGGGGTCGTTAAGGAGACAACTTATTCACGTATTAGTTTTGTATAAGTTATATAACGTCACATTTGGTAGTTAGTTAAAGAGTAAGTTATTCATGTATAGTATGATGTTTGATTGCAATTTAAAAATTTGCGTAACTAATACTCCCCCAGTTCACTTTTATTTGTCATGTTGCGCTTTTCAAAAGTTAATTTGACTAATTTTTAAAGCTAAATTAAATTACATTAATTCGATATTTTAAATAAAAAAATCAAATATTTACAAACTATACGAAAAATACTATAAATTGCAATTTTTTACATATCAATATGATGAAAAAATATATAATAAAATATTAGTCAAATTTTTTATAGTTTGACTCTAAAAAAAATTATGACAATTAAAAATAAACGGAGATAATACATGAATAAATTAGGAGAAAATTGATGTATTATTTTATGCAAGCTAAAAAATAGAATAACTATAACCAATATTACTAAAACCTCTATAATTCTAACCGGCCGCCAGATCACTCTGAAATGTTTTGAATTGAAATGTATATTCAAGAAGGAAAGTATTTTATTTCGAAAATAAAAGGAGAAAATGAATGATGCGGGATCCGTTTATTGTTTATTCACGTCCGCGGGCGGAGCTAATGTATAGTTTACGAGTTTGGCCAAATCAATATTTTTTTAATTTACTTTCTAGTTTCTTCTGCGTCGCGTTCGTGCAGCAGTGGAATATGTAGATAGTTTAATAATTTTCGTACGTGAAACGGTAAAAGTAAAAGAAGCAGGCAGCCACATTTGATGACTTAAAACATATTGACCAATGAGTCACTTGACTTGATGAGTTACGTTGCTTCTTCCTCACATCCCCTCTTTTTCCTATAAAAAAATACCACTCATATAAATACCACAACTAAATAAGCTCATTATTCACTGCACTTGTCCAGCCTCAACAAGTTTCTCGTTTCTCCTTTCTCTTTTTTGTATTTGTCTTTCATCCCTTTGAATATTCTCTTCCTTCCTCTTCTATTTGGAGACTGAATAATAATAATCTTACAAAAAGTAAAAAAGCAGTTTTTCATCTGATACTTTCTAAGATACACCAACAAAAGCAGATCCCCAATCATCAGCATATAAAAAGATGAAGGTTAGCTTTTTTTTTTTTTTTTTTCACTCAATTTTAGCTAATTTTATCTTGTCGTGGATTCTGATTTTCAAGGAAAACTAAAATTTAAACTCGAAACTTTGATTCTTCTTTTACAGAAAGTGATTCTGAAATTGGAGTATTTCGACGAGAAAATCAAGCAAAAGGCCATGAAAAAAGTGTCTGGTCTTGAAGGTATTGTAGAATTAAGCTCTTCTTTTTACTACTACTCTATACGTTCAATTTTCACTGCTGTTTTAGCTCTTTATATTGATTTTGTAATAATCTGAACTTTGAGTTAAAACGACAGTGAAATTGAGATAGGATGAAGTAATTTCTAGATCCTGAATTTTGATGGTTTTGTGGTGCGAATTTGATGCAGGAGTTGAATCAATTTCAATAGATTCAAAAGAGAAGAAATTAACAATAACAGGGAACATAGATCCAGTTTCACTAGTTTCCAAATTGAGGAAGCTTTGTCACACTGATATAGTCTCTGTTGGACCAGCAAAAGAGCCTGAGAAAAAGAAAGACGACGGTGCCAAAAAAGATGAAGGGGCCAAAAAGGATGACGGCAAAAAAGAAGATGCTAAAAAAGGGGATGACAAAAAGGGAGGAGACGATAAGAAGAAAGAAGAAGCTCCTCCAGTATTGAAAGCTTTTCCAGCTCCTGTGTTTTATCACTATAATCAGCATCCTTATCAACATTATCAACCCCCTGTTCCTGCTTATTATCACCATCGAAGCGTCGAAGAAGATCCAAATTCTTGTGTTATCTGCTAAGCTGATATTCATGATGGATTTGATTCATATCATGTTATCACTATTAATATTTATTTCCTCTGAGTTTTGAGAGTAATTAAGAACAAAAATATCTTGTACAAATTTTTGTTTTCTTTTTACCCATGATCACATTTTTGTTCTAGTTTAATAATTTTGTTCAATTAAACGGTTCATTAGAACATCTCTTTATTGATGTATATATTGAAATGTTGGTTTGATATATGTTTAATTCTCATCAATTAGTTTCTTTGAATTCTCTTGTTAAGACCCTCTGAATTGATTAAAGGTCACCTATTTCGAGTTATGGACCGACAAAATCAAAATATGTATGTTGGACATGCGCCCCATCAACCTACTAATGGAAAAGAAATCTTAACATGTTATAATAAAAATTTGATTCGAGACGATAATGGGGTGTTTGGTAAAGAGTGAATCAAAGTTAAAAGACACCATCAATTAAGTTGAATCTTCTCTGCCTTTTTTGGTAAAAGCGAGTAACTGTGAGGCAATGAGGGAAGAAACAATATAATTTGAATTGGCTATGGAATTCAAGTTTCCATGGAATAAGTCTAAACTCTAGCTTGCTGCAATGTTGGTCAATGTATGCTTTCCAAATAAAGAATTAATAATAAACATAAGAGTCAATTAGTTCTTTCTAGATTTGTGAAATTTTTTCTAAGCAATTTATTTTTTATAGTTATGCCAAATATGATTTAACTAGCCGCCAATTCTGACAAATTATCATTAAGAAGTGTAATGAAATGGACTTGTTAAATGATAAAAACCCACAAAAACGTACCCCCACAATTATTTTTGACGTTGCTCCATCAATGCCAAATTGATTATCCATGACAATGACAAGTTTTCTTTTGTGTAATAAATAATTTATTTTTAAAAAAAACCCAACAACATCATTACAAGTTTGAAAAAAGTTTCTAAAGTCTTTTTTCCAGAGCAGAAATAATAAAAGGAGGAACAAGATAGTATATTAGGCTCCAAAAAATATCTAGGCCTTTATCGACAGGTCACCTTCACTGGTCTCTTTGAAAAAATGCTTCAAGTCTATTATTTTAATTATAATATGATGTTAAAATTAAATTTATTAATAAAATAAAAGAAATATTTGTTGAGTTGAGTCAATTTTTTTTTATTTATTTACTAAGTTTTAAGTGTGCATGAAAAATCATTTTCTCATTAAGTTTTAACATTTTCTAAAATAGAATTGCCATCTATATTTCTTGGCTTAGAGATAGTTATATTGTTATTTGAGAATACGTTGGATTAGATGAAAATCATGCAATTATTGTCTTTATAAAAAAAAAGTAAAATTTGTGATGAAACGACATTTTAGATTAATACCATGCAATAATTATTTAAGAACAAAAAGGTCAATTTTTAGATGAAAACTATGCGATTATTGGTGATAAAAACAATTAGGAGTGACATAGACCGCTATATTTTGCAAAGCATTTAAAGATTATCTATTAAATAGATCTTGGACTATATCCTGTATAGGCAGCATTAGAAAAAAATTGTTACGTTGAGTATCTGCTGCATAAGAATAATAATATACTCCCTTCGTCTCAATTTATGTGATATATTTCGAAATTCGAGATTTAAATAAATCTATTTTTGACCGTAAATTTTTCATATATTTTTTAAAATATTTTGGATTATTAATATTGTGCCTTATAGTACTTTTTACGTAGTTTACAAATATATAGATTTTATTTTAAAAAAAATAGAAGATTCCATGAGCAAATTCTCAATCAAACTTAAATTGTTTGACTCTCGAAAATGAAATGTGTCACATAAATTGTAACAGAAGAAGTACGTATAACTTTTGCTGGCCACAAAAAGCCAATTTTACGTTAAAACCAAAAAAAAAAAAGTCTCAATCAATTGTGAGAAAAATCATGTTAACAAGTTGTTTGAAAAATTGAAGAACAAAATTAAATAATGACAAAAGACGTATAGTTATTAATTATAAGAAAAGTGAATAAAATTAAAAGTTTGTTCTGTCAATATTTGTTCACTTGTCTTTTGGTTTGGTGTGCCAAATTTTGATGCTTTGTGCTAATGTTCTCTTTGATATAATCGGTTAAAGCTTAGTGACAAAATTAACCAACAGTTCTTGCTTGGCAGCACGAGGTAAGCAACAATAATAAAACTATTAAAATTATATAAAAAAAAAACACATTGAATAATAATTAATTGAATATTGTATTTGTTTTATTGGGCTTCCGTATCGTATTAAATAAGACAAATTGCACAAATAGTCATTTTAGGAATTCAATTGAAAATGTTCGAAATGTATAAACTCTTCAAAGTTTATGTAAATACTTGGTACGGATTAATTGCTATCCAGTCCTTGAAGTTTCGTTTGTCATGTATCTATCTGTCTACCTAATATATATATATTATAGTTTCTAAGTATAGTATATAACATAATTGTATGATAACAATGAATATTTTCACTCATGTGTTAACTCTCTTTGATATATAATTATGTAATAATAATATACTTTTATAGCAGTAAAATGAAAAAAGAGAATACTTTTGTTTTATCTTAATTAACTCTTGATAATTGAATGACGTTTGTATGTAGTTCTTTCAAACCACTCATTAACTTGTTAAAACTACAGGTGACATAACAATAATTAAAAAATGAAAGAAATAAAATATAAAAACCAACAAAATAAGTTTTTTTTTTTTGTTATTGTGATAAGACTACTTCCTCTCTTTCTTCCTTTTTTTTTAAAAAAAAAATTGTTTTTGTAAATTTTTTATTTATTTTCTTATGTGTGCAAAAGTTATTTGGCTATTTTTAACTGATATGATCCAATAACATTTGAATAATATGTTCTGCTATACAAAAATAGAATTAGGAATAGGCGGCAAATTTATATCCTAGTTTATCAGAAAAAAGAGGATCTTATATGATATTTAAAATCCGAAGGAGAGCACGTGTTATAAGTCGAAATCAAGAATATGTATGTGTTATTCTTCGTACTTATTACTACTAATAATGTAAATTTAATACATGCTTAAACAAATTATTACCAGGAGAATGTAGCTCTATTATAGTTAAAATAAAATATACTTTTTTCTATTAGGCAGGGGATTAAGAGGGTTTTTTGATTGACTTAAAAGTTAGTCAAATCTACTTTTAATTCAGTTTTTTATTTCTGAAAGTGTTTGACAAATATAAAAAAATAACTTAAAATAAGTCAAAAATGACTTAAAATAAGTTAGGAGTGTTTGACAAATATAAAAAATAACTTAAAATAAGTCAAAAATCAAAAGTAGATCACTCTTTACTTTTTGATGATTTAAAATGTAATAATTTTATAATTAAAAATAACTGATAAAATGTATAATGCACTTAATAATATATTTAATTTATAATAATATAATAATACAAATCATTAACTTATGTATTTGAGCATATTAAATTAATTTATCAATTCTAACCTTTCATATGAAATATTTGATATCATAAGACTAAATAACATGTTGAAACATTTTATATATGTTTTATTCAAATTTAAAAGATTCAAAATATTATTTATTGTATTAATTTGTGTAAATCATAATAGAAAATTGATACAAAGGTAAAAATAATCTTAATTAGTACAAACACTATATTAGATTTAATCAATATATGTAGAGAATATATTAAATTTTACTATTGAATTATATCATAAAATATATGAATATGAATGAGAGGTTGTTGATTTGAATTTTGTCCAATAAGCAAATTATATGTAATTATAGTTATCTTTGAATTCAAATTAAAAAAGTTAAAAATTGAAAATTAAAAATTTATCGTATATTTTAAAATCAAAATTTTCAACTTAATTTAATGTTATTATATAATATTGTGAACAATCTTAAATTTGCTAAATGACTTATAATTGTGATATCGTTCAAGATTGAATTTAACGCTTGCTAGATATAGATAAATATTAATATTTATCTTAAATTCAAAAGTTTAAATTTTATTTCCCATAAAATTATTTTCCAATTTTGAAATTTGATTGTCATTTAAAAGTAATAATATGAAAACATAACTTAATGCCTTCTATGTTTTATGATAGTGATAGAGATTATCATTTTATAATTTTTGCTATGACAATTCCTCATTTATCTTGTGCTAAGGTTGAAAATCTGTAAAAATAAATAAATAAATAATAATAATAATATTATATTATTAATAATAATAATAATAATAATAATGAATTAATATAGTGAACAAATTTATTAAATTTTTAAAATATTATAAAATAAATCTCTGACAATTACTTTGAAGTAATTTTGGTATTGCTTTTCTTCTTCAAGGATCTTCCCAAAATTAAAATCTCACATTTTGAAGTTGAGGACAATTCTCGAGGAGAAGTTGCTATCCACAGAGGGCTTAGTGGGTATATATTCCACTATGAGGCACACTCTCCAGTTTCACCAGTTCGAGCAGTTCACCAGGCCCTGAGGCCCCTATATTCCTACATGGTTCCGGGAGTTCTACGTAGCATACGGTGACCTGGTACCTAAGGGAAAGAAGAAGGCCAGTGCCTTCAGACCGGTGAAGTCTGTCGTGGTCCGAGAGAAAGAAGTAGAGTGTAGCAGTGATCACATTAATATTGTACTCGACAGGGCTATAGGTTTTGCACATGCATATAAGGGTTTGGCTACAACACAGTCCCCAGATGACTTTATGGGCTAACTTGCCCCCCTATTTCTGATACTACCTAGAGGTGGATTGAGGCAGGAGCTCCCATCGAGAAGAAGGACTTGAATGTTGCAGCTCGATACTGGTTCGGGTTCATCAGCAGCTCTATCATGCAATCGTAGAACGAGTCCATCCTTCGCCACACTAAGACGGCCTGTCTCGAATCCATAATAGCAGGAAGACGCTTAACTTGGGACTCATCACAGAGCAGGAGATGGCCATGAGGGTCAAGAAGAGCTAGACGGCCCTTCCATTCCAAGTCTTGATTACAGAGTTGTGTCGGTGTGCTGGAGTTCCTCGTGATGAGAAGAGGGATTTCGAGGTCACCCCTACATCTTCCATTGACATCCGGTTCATAGAGGCCGAGTACATTCGAGAGGAGGCAGACAGGAAGAGAGCAGCTCCGGTGGATGCATCCCCGGAGGTGGATGTTGATTCTATACCTACAGAGGCATATTTGCCTACTCCAGCCTCCAGGCCTTCAGGTACTTCCACTTCCTCCCATACTCCTGGTGCTTCTACACACTACAACAAATATGATATATAACTACGAAATTATTAGCTACGACATGAAATTCGTCACTAATTGTTCATTTTTAGTGACAAAGATTAGCGTTTGTGAGATAGATACTTTTAGTGACGAAACAAAAAGTTCGTAGCAAAGTTTTGTCCAGTAAAGTTTCCCACCAAAAAATAAATTGGCGCCATTTATTGAGTATTTTTAGTGACGAATTTAAAGTTACCAGTGACACATTATTTCGTCACTAATGATGTATCTAATTGGTGACAAATTATTTTTTGTCTTAAAATTAATTAATCTTTGGACACAAAATAATTTCGTCTCAAAAACATGTTGTCACAATAGCGACAAATTAGCGTTTGTAGTTAAATATTTTAAGTTTTAGCTATAAAAAATTGTGACATTTATTTTCGTCACTAATAATGTAAACAATTGGTGATGATCATTTTATTGTGTCTAATCAACCCACGATTTAGTGACAACAAAAAAATATCACAAAATATGTAAGGTGTTAAATAGTGATGAAATTTACATTTGTAGATGAATAATTCAAGTATTTGCTACAAAAAGAGTTCATAGGTAAATACAAAATTTTCTTGGGCTACGATTGTTCATAATTAAAGAAAATGTCATAAATGGTCCCTGAACTATTAGAGTATGTCTAAAATAGTTCATTAACTATACATTTATCAGATTTAGTCCTTAACTATTCAAAATTTTACCAAGTTTGGTCTCATAATTATATACTTACCATTTTAGTCCCTTAATTGTACACTTAGTAGTTTTAGTCCTTTAAGTATTAAAAAAATTATCAGATTTAGTCTCTAACTATTTTTTATACAAATACTTTAGGTTTATATTAATAGAACTCATGTCTTGTGAAATTAAATCTTTAACCCATTTTTCAGTTGTTTCTCTTTCCCCACTACTTTTTCTTCAAATTACTATTAAGAAAAGTCTCTTACCTCAACGATTCAAAATAAAATACACGAAAAAAGAAGATAGAAGTCATGATTGTTATTCAATGGAGGATGAAATGAAATATATTATTGTTGATAATGACTTGAAAATGCTAAAATTTATTATAAAAAGAAAAATGTTATTACCCGTTAGGTGTAGAGAGAGATTTATTTATATTTAATAAAAATTAATTTCTTGCAATTAGAATAAAATTAAAAGTTCGTTACTCACATATTTTGATTCCAAAATTGGTACTCTAACGATTTTATTGAAGAGAATTTGTTAAATTTTTTAGAAGTTGAAATTTATAAAATAATAAATTTACAATGATTTTTAAAGATTTGTTTTATTTTTAAATAGATCGATTTTATTATTCTGTTCATTTGATTCTATGTAGAGAAATTTCAATAATAAGATCAAATCTTTTATTTATTTTATATGAAAATTTTTTAAAAATAAAATCACGTTGATTATGCACCGATAACCGCTAAAGAAGGAACATTTTATTTTGAACTGTTGTGATTAAGTTCTTTTCATAAGAGTAATTTGAAGGAAAAATAGCAGGGAGAGAAACAATTGAAAAAATAGGTTAAACATTTAATTTCACGAAGGCATGAGTTTCGTTATTATAAACATAAGCTATTTTTATAAAAAATAGACAAGAGACCAAACCTGATAAATTTTTGAATACTTATAAAAAGACTAAAATCAGTAAGTGTATAGTGAAGAGACCAAACTTGATAATAATTGACACAATTAAAGGACTAAATCCGGTAAATGTATAATTAAAAGACTATTTTAGACCTACTACAATAGTTTAGAGAACCATTTATGACATTTATGAAATAATTATTTTTGAAAAATCCAAAAATATTTTAAATACTTTCTCTAAATAGTTTTGTTAGTTTTCAGAAATAATTATATAACTATATATATATATATATATTAAGACATAGGTTAATTAATAATTATACATAAAAATAAAGTTAACTAATTTAAAGGAAGTATATATATAGTCTAAAAATTGTGTTTAGTACATTATGTATGTCTAAAAATTGTGTTTAGTACAATTATATATGTACTTCCTTTAAATTAGTTAACTTTATTTTTATGTATAATTATTAATTAACCTATGTCTTAATAATTATTTTGTCTTGTTTACATTAAGAATAAATAATTATTCGTCTTATTTCAATTTCGATTGAATTTAGCTAATTAATTCGATTTGGCTAAATGTCTAATATAATAGGCAAGTTAATTCTGCTAAATTTACAATCCTTTGATCATATTTTAAATTCCTTATTCTAAAACCCTCAAATCGAGCTTCTTTATTTGCAAACAGTTTGAAATAATTGATTTTTATAAAATTCAAAATACTTTCAAGTTATTTTAAGTAATTTTTGTCATTTTTATAATTTTAAAATAATACGTATGTTTTTATATAATTATGTATAATTAGTACATTTTATAAATATTCAAAAATCATCTCAAAATATTTTATTTTTAGTTTATATTTCATTAAATTAGTTTAGTTTAAATATGGTTATAATTTTAAATAATTTGGTTCATAATCAACTTAATTGTTTTATATTCGTTAAGATTAAGAAGCTCGTTAGTTAATTATAGTGATTCGCTCTATTTAAATTCTAGCCGAATTAACTAAATTTATTCGATTTGGCTACTTTCATAACTTCATTTGGCTAAATTGTTAATTACAAATCTAACCCCTTCTTAACCTACCTTCAGCTCTTTATAAGACCATTCTTGGGCCTTTTTACTCCCAGCAACCAACCGCCCAATTCTTAATTACAATTTCTAGCAGCCCACGATGACCCTTGAATCATCGAGAACCAGAGGCTTCGTTCTCTTTTTAGTTTTGTGTCGATTTCCTGCTTAAAAGTCAAGGTCGTGGTGGTGGAACAGTTCGCTTCAACCTGTCGTCTTCAGTGAGAAAGGTAATCTCTTCTTTCCTGTTCTTTCTCTAGTTTCGTTTTGATTCTTGCATTTGGTGTTAATACCTTGCTTGTAGTATGTTCAATTCTGTAAAGATGTAGTAGCCTTGATAGTTTGTTGATTTTATCCCTCAAGGAAGCTAAGTCATTTTTCCTTTTAACTCGCTGCTTTGTTTCTCACTTAATTATAAATCCTCCAGTTAGATAGTTGATTGAAATCTTAGTTTCTGTTCTTACTCTATTTCATGTATTTGTTCATGGCGGTGGGAATATCCTGGAGTAGTTCATGTTTTTATCTGTAAAAAATTCTCTATTGTCATCTACTTTTGTTTAGTTCTTTAGTTTGCGTTTTGTTTATTATCTCAGTGAATCTATTGTGTATCTGAGCTTACCCGTTTGTGGTTCTTCATTACATAAATAAACGTGTCTTGTTAAGTTGTGAATGCTTTGGTCGCAGTCTGAATCTCTCGTTTGAGTCATGTCTTGAATCTTCACTCTTTTTTTCTCTGTGATCTTAAACTAGTTCCTGTCTCGAGTGATTTGAAAATATGATCTGATTTTGGTCCAAGCTTAGATCGTCCAGTTCATGCCTAATGAATTTTACACTCATCGAAACCTGATTATGCAATTGATTTGTTCTTTTCCTCTACTTTACATGCTCTGAATGTGAGGAAAAACTTTTCTCTTTACAGTTTTTTATAGTATGCAACAAAGTGTTTCTTTGTTTCATTTGAATGAAAAAAACTCTCTATTCTGGCCACTTCGAACATTATTTCAAATGTAAATCAGTCTTCTTTAGAACTATATGATGGAATTAATTTTAGGCTCGAATTTTATCCATGATCTTGCAATAGTCTATTAGTTGCTGTCCAGAAAGGGATTCTTTAGCATAATGGTAGTATTTCTTCATAGTTTGTGCAAGAATTTATCTCCATGTATGTTAGCCAATGATTTAAGGTTGTCTTATCTTCTTCAATGTCTAAGATAATCACTAATTATGATCTCATTCTCTTGTCAGTGGAGTTGGTTTAATTTATTAAACTTATGCTTTCTTTGGATGGTTCATTCTTCATCCTGTTAAGATAGTTGTCACTCTTATGTCACTTTTTCTTATATATAAAATCCTCTCTACTCTATCACAAGGTTGCAGTGTGTATGAGACAACCCATTATTGATATCTAGTAATTTGTCTTCTCTGTTATGACTATGTTTATGCTTTATGACATGTCACATTTGTTTCAAATTGTTAAAGCATCGATATACACTAATATACAGAAACTGTATACAGTTGATACAGATAAATGGGCTAAAAGTCCAAGATTGCAGCAACAACTTGGGTCATATTCCAGTCACAGGTATAAAAGGTGAGAATTCAATCAAGATTGATTGCAAGCTACGTCTCACCATATTATTGATACTTTGGAAGGAACTTTTACTTATATGTCTTTGTTTAGGAGTAATATTTAGTATATTTCAGTTAGGTTTTCTTGTCATTATTTTACTTTTATTTAAGAAGTTTGTAATATTATCTTAGTATAATTTTAGTTTTTTCTACTATATTAGAAGCATGAGTAGATATTTGGGTATCAACATGCCTGCTTCAACATGTCAATAGAGGGTATTTTCGTCATTTTGATTATTTGCCCTAACTTTATTTTCTCCGCGGGTTGTCCAACAATTATGTCTCAATTCCAACGTAGTTATGTGTAGTCTATACTAATCCTCATGTACGCTTTATTCTATTTGTACTCTATTTGAACACCCCACCCCCCGAAATCCTCTATTCATATATGTTTCCTTCATTCCAAACTGAATTTTGTTCTATTGGTACGTTCAAAAGAAATACCACGAACAAATGACATCGTAATCAAAAGGAATAAGTTAGTAATGATTCATAACAAGTTTATCTTTCCTATGTGGTTTGCAAGCTATTACACAGAAGTGAGATTTACCCAAAGAGTAATGGCTTTGGATTCTCTTGTCAATAACAAAAATACTTGATATGTTATTGTTGTTGATTGTTCAATCAAAAACAGGACAATTATCTATAGAATTCACCTCTAATTATGACACTATATTTATGATCTCAACAATTAGACTATGCCACAAATATATATTAGCACAAAGCAAATGAAGTGGATTTGGCCAAGGCAATTCTTTCAAGTTTGAAAATTGGTGTTACAAGTTCAGGTATGCTCTCTTATGTTTTTGCCTAGTTTATTTGGATAGACTTATTTTAAGTGCTTTTATGTCAAAATAATTTTTTTAAGTCTTGCTCTTTACGTATTTTCGGAATTCACATTTTCTTCGCAGAGTAGTCTACTAAATCAACTTTTATTTGTTGGAGTTTGAAAAGTCGATATTTTCTCAGTCACATTTCATGCAATGCATTATCAGGTGATTTATGTTGCAAATTATACAAGGTATTGTTTTATTTAGCTACTACTTTATATTTTAAAAGGAACAAATAACCCCTTGAATAAATAGTTCAAAATTCATGTTAAAGATCGTTAAACAAATTGTATAGTCAATTAGATTTTAAGTAATCTATAAATCCCAACTTCTTGATGAATTAGTGCTGAAATTCATATATGGGATGTTGACGATAAACTCTAAACGATATAAAGTTATCCCCTAAAACTAATTTCTTTTAGGTATCTTCTAATATCCCAATTTTCATAACT
>JAJOOE010016692.1:0-10649 GCA_036250405.1 Solanum raphanifolium
AAGTGTTTAATTTGTTGGATACATCATATATTGATAATAGAGACATCAAATTAATGAATTTATTATTTTAAGAGTAATAAAATGAGATTAATCAAGTTAAATGACCAAGATATACATGTTTTCGTCTTTTATTAATAATTTTGATGAATTTATTATTTCAAAGAATAATAAAATAAAATTAATTAAACATATATACACTCCTTGATTTCCACCTTATATTAAGGGATTTGATTAATTTAAATTTCTAGAATTAATTGTCCATGTAATCTGAAAATCCTCAATTACTCCTCTAATTAAGGAAATCAGTTACAACTAATTAATTTAAATAGATAAAATATGTATCTCGATTTTAAAATTTGCCAGATACATGTATCTCACGGATTCAAACCCATGTATTCTAAGCATGAAATATGGTAGAGGAAGTAATATTTGAAACTATCGGGAATCTTAGTAATTAAGACCTAAACTAGTGGGATTTATGTAGTTTGCCCTATATATATTATGTTTCAAATTCAAACTCTTAAGAAAAAAGAAATTTGAGGCCCACATGGATCCCCCAAAGGCTGCCACATAGAGGCCCAACAAAAGAGCTTAAATTTGGCCCAAAGTTGCTAAATAGTTCATAAAAGTTGGGATTCGAACCCCTTATGTAGGAATTAGGATAAGTTTCTTCGAAATAGGTAATTAGTTTTATACTAATTATGTAGATAATAATTTATATAAAACTAATTATAATTTTAAATTTATTTTAAGAAAAATTAAATATATTAAGTCAAGAATTAATTTTACCTCCTAAAAAATGTTTCTTGTAAAATTACAAGATAAATTTATAGACGACACACACAAAAGGTAAAAAAGAAGATGAAAATCTCTCAAACAATATCAATCATAATGTTCTGCTTTCAAAAATAAGCTTATCCCAAATAACATGAGATTCAATTCTAACTTTTATGAAAATGATAAGTAATAAAATTAAATTAGAAAACTTTAAACTAGAAAAAACATGTAAAAATGAGGATAGATTTCATAGAATTGCTATTATAGCATTATATTCATCTATTGCCATAATATTTTCCTTTTCAAACATAGTAATATTAGATGACACTACAACAAAAATAGTTTGTACCGGTAGAAATATAATATTAACAAAGAGTGCTAATTTTTTTTATCGATATTAGTTAATTGTTATGAGATCTAATGTAGTTATAGGCTTTAGCTGCATTAGTGCTAAAATGTAATCGTCACTAGAAATTACTTCTAAAAATGTATTTAGTGACAATTAAGATATTATATTGTTATTAATTAATTACTTCTAAAAAATATTTTTGATTTGGTGAGAAACTCACTTCCCTATCCTCTCTCTATTAGACCATGAGAAATTTATAAGAACACAAGTATGAATTATATGGTACTCCTATTTCATTGATACAAGTATGCATTAGTGAAAATAATAAGACAGATTTGAATCTTTTCTTCGACCATGTCAATCACACTAAAAATGTGACCATTCTTTTGAAGTGTCACTACTTGTAGTCACACCAATCATTTCATTCTAATATCACTCTAAATTTCGAACTATATGATCTTCGAGTAGTACAAAGTAAACGCCTTCCTTAGAAGCGGGTAGTATTCTATTATTTTCTCTTGCTAATAATCAATAGTTCCTTTTTCCCCATATATAGTTAACGTGGATTATAGAGAGATTTTAAATCCGTTATAATCAGATTCTATAACTAAATTAACCCGATGTCCACCTAAATATATCATATCATATTTATAATGATACTTCATTGGTATATGATTAGGGACATAAGTAGCATTTTGATTATAAATTTGGCAAAATTAGTAGCTAATTTGATGTAAAAAGTTCTCTATATTTACGTTAAAAAAATTGTTTATGTAAATGTTTGACTAGAAAGTAGAAACTAAAAAACTTTATTTTTTTAAAAATAAAAATAAATAAGAGAAGGTTGATATGTGCTATACTTCTGACATTTTGCAAATGTTAAAGGTAGAGAAGGATAGGTCATGGAGGAATCCAAAATTGAGTCACGGGCATCTTTAGGTCATATCAATGTTTATAAGTTTTTTTTTTTAAAAAAATATCTTATTAGATATACATCATATTACATATTTTAGTTTTATCTATATTTTAAAATAATTATGTATTTTATCATTATTTAAAAGTTTCCAATCATATATTGAGGAAGATACACTTAAATACATGTATATGAGCGAGATGGGGAGGAAAGCGAACGAAATAGTCAGATATTTCAAATACAATCACACTAGATACTCTCTCCGCTCCGTCCCTATTTACTAGTCAATCTCACCACTGCATCACAACCATGTTAGTTATATGTTAAAATCAATCATTGCCAATGGGATATTGTATTCTGATCAATATGTTGTTTGCTTAACATGGTATATTTCTTATAGGAAATGAATATGAAATAAAATTCTCCTCATTTCTTTTGTGGTGTTAGTGTTTTGCTTAAAGAAAAACAACTACTCCCCTTCGTTTCATTTATATATTTTTTAAGTTGATGGGACACAAATTTTAAAAATTTAGGAGATTTCTTTTAAATTTTATGGTTTTCCTTGAATTAGAATATTAAAAGTGAATCAAGAGATATATCTAAAAATATGACTAAGTAAAAGACATCAATTACAATAGAGTGAACATAGGTGATAAAATCAGTCAATAAAATTATAATCCGTCTAATCCGTTTAGATTTTGACAAATTAATACAATATCAAAATGCAAAAAATATCCAAATTTCAACTCTAAGAACAGTAAAATAAAGGATAGAAAACCAAACACAAAACAAAGCTTAATTGAAAACTATAGTTATATGAAGCTTAAAAACTCAATCAAATGGAATCCAAAAGGCATGTACACTATAAGATAAACCCTAGGAGGAATTCTTCTTTTAGCAAGCAATCTATTCCGTCCACTTTTAATTGTCATAGTTTTATTTTTAGAGTCAAACGATAACAACTTTGACTAACCTTTTACAATGTATTTTTTATCATATTGATATGCAAAAAATTGAAATTTATAGTAATTTTCGTATAGTTTTTGAATATCTAAATTTTTTGTTTAAAATATCGAATTAATAATCTAATTTAATTTTGAAAATTAGTCAAATTGACTTTCGAAAAACGCAACATGACAATTAAAAATGGACCGAGGGAGTATATATCAACAATAAAACGCTTATAATGATTGTTACAAAAATACTTTTAATGTAAAAAAAGTCTTCTTATTCTTCTTAATTAGTTATGACTACTTATGAGGGCTTATGTTTTAAGAATTATAACATCTTTATATACATAGTTTTTTTTCTCCCTTCTTCAGTAGTCTTTTAAGTGGAGCCTTGTGTTTTTATTTTAACTCAGCATTTGTGAGATTAAACTCTTCATTTCAAGTACCTTCCAAGCCTCCAAAATAGTATTTCAACTCACTTTAATTCAGCACATTTGAAAGCTAGATTGATATATATGCAGTTCAAATATTGCCACATGAGAATTTTTGTCTAAACATTATTTTAAAAAGATATTGTTTTATTCGATATGTTTTACAGTCATAAAATAAGGATGAATTAAGTTATGATTTAATTTCAAACCGATTTCAACTCAAATAACCGTTGAATGAGTTAATGACCTGCTTATTTATTAGACCAATCTATTTTAACAGGCCTTATTTCAATCCAACCCACCATTTGACACCGCGAAAGGTTGGCAAGTAGTAGGCATTATTATTGTCACATCTGATTATGTTGTATTGGTGTTAGGTGTCCCTAGGACCCAAACGATAATACAGAAATATAGAAAAAGTCATTTTAGAAAAAAGAAAGTTGGTTCTATAGTTTCTGCTTTAATTTACTACATTATTACATTTTCCAAGAATGATATTGACATTGATTGGACGCAATTAAATACTTAAAAAAACTCGATGGTGAAAATCACTTGAAACATACTAAAATGTCATTATCCCAAAAATATATTTTCAATAAGAAATAGTACTAGAAGCTAGCTAGTTGTTAATAGAGATTCAATGAGTGGACAAAAAATAATGACAAGCCAATTGAAACTACATAAAGCTGGTCGGTATAACTTTATCATTACATCATGGATTTGTCAAGGCCAAAAAACTAGACACGGAGAGACATTTCGATCTAATGAATTTATATTAGCATCATACAATGAAATTAGTATCCTTTATGTAGCTCATTACCTTAATAAATTAAAATGAGTCATAATAACTTCCTCAAGCAAAAAAAAATAAATAGAAAAAAGATATTTCCGGCTCATGTTTGACTTAACAGATCCTTAAAAATAGTATAGTAGTAAAAAAAACAAAATGATAATTTACTAAAAGACTCTTTAATATGATGATTTTTTGGGAAAAAGAAGAAGAAAAGAGACTAATACCTTCTTGGCTTCTTAAAATAATAAAATTCACTTGTTTTGAAACAAATTAAAAAGGCTAGAAAATCACTTAAGAGGGAATGAGAGTAAACTCAAAAATGCAATATCTACAAATTAAAAAATAATTATTTTTAGTGTGAAGCAATTCAGTAAAACAAAATTTATTGTTCCGATTAATTTAAGTACATATCGTGCAGAACATACCAAGTTGAAATAGCCCTTGTCATGAACTTTTTTCGAGATTTGAACTCAAAATCTCTGATTAATTTAATGATTGAAAAAAAAACTCATTCTCACACTCTCGATGAAAATTAAATTTTCAACTCAAAGTACACTATATAATAAGTAACAATAAGAATCATACAACATAAACTTGAACATGCCACATATCAACACATATTTATAATTAAGGAACTTCAAATACTTAGATATTACAATAATCTTCAAATGAAACCAACCAACCATCTCAAAGTAAATTAATATAATTAATGTCTTCACACCCTTCAACCTCAAAGGACAAACTTGATTAAATCTTGACAAATCAATTAATTAAGAGCATTGGAAGCCAGCAGGAGCTTCTTTAGAGCAAACATTAAGAAGCAAACTAAGTGAAATAGGGAGATTAAGGTTAATCCCCAAAATATTAGCCTTAAGAGCAGTACAAAGACAAATAGCAGCTTCAGCATTAGCAAGTCCAGAAAGAAGACTACAACATGGAGTTACTGGTGGTGAGCCAACAATAACATTTACTAATCCAAGAACATCAGCACAAACACCTAACTTAAGTGTATCAATTGGACAAGTTTCTTTAGGATAATAAGGTGGTGGTGGGCATGATGGCTTTGGTTTTGGTTTAGGTTTAGGACAAGTGCCACAACTAGAAACTAAGGCAAAGAAAAGGTTAAAGCAAAGGAAAATAGCAAGACTAGGGAAAATGTGTTTGGAAGCCATTGTGTTTTTTTTTTGTTTTGGTTTTTGGTTAAGTGATGAGTGCATAGTTGTGTTAGAAGTAGAGGGTATTTATAGATTGGAAAATGTGAAGGGATAACCTATTTGTTGAATGAGTGTTTCTTTTCTTTTAGTTTTTATTATTATATCTTGGGCTTACTATAATTAATGGCAAGACATGAAATGGATCTTAGGTCTGACTCAACTTTAAAATAAATTTAAAATGGTTATGAGACTATATTAATCAAGATAGATAAAAAGATTACTCATTTCATTATTGATCGATGTGAGACTACTTCATCACCTTCCTCACGTTCAACACTGGACATTTCTAGTGTGAATAATTGTAATATGGGCGAATTAAGATATGAATCCTGCTCTAATACGTACCATGTAAAGAAATATAAGTCTTAAACCTAACTGATCAATTTCAAAAGCTAACTAAAGAAATGAAGATTTTTCAAGTCATATAAAAAGGCCACACATCCCAAATTGGTCCATGTGAGATTTCTTCATCAGTTACGCTATAAACATAAAATTAATTTGTAAACAACTAAAACTCTTCACTATGCCAATATACAATCAGACTTTGTTAATAATCATTCTCTATAATAATATTTAACTAATATCGGTTATGTGAGTTTTGGTTATGCTTAGACGAATTTTGTTTCTCTCAATCCCCTTTTTTTGAGTTCTGCTTCTCATCCTTCTTCTATGATTCTATCATTCCCCTTAATCGGGGAATCTTAGCTTAGTTAATTGGCTACCTAAACTATGAATTCGATTTTTCATCTTATGATTCTCTTTTTCATTTCCCTTTCTCTTACCCCCTTTTTTTAAAAAAAAAAAATTTTAAAAATTCCCCTTAACATTTTAGTTATTGATTCAACAATTAGCCTTCTTCTGTCATTGTGAGTGTTTGTATTTGGAGGTTGTTACAAGGTGTCGATAAACCAAACTAAATAAAGTTTGCAACCTTACTAATTTCCACTAATTACCCACCATTCTTTAAGCACCATGTATCATTATTGGGTAGTTTGTTAGCTCATCTGAAAGTGAGTACTTAGGAAGGTATTAAATTTTGTATAAGTAATACGTATTATGTTTAATAGCTTAGGAGGTAAGTTATTAATGTATAAAATTAACATGGTATTAATTTGGAATTTAGAAATCCGCATGACTAATACATGTATAAGTAATAATGAAATTTTTTATGTTTTATTCTATACAAGACGGAAGGTGGAATAACTAAATCTTGCGTAACTAATATATACATAAAACAATATATACATGAACTCCCTTATAACTACTTCAGTCATAACTTATACATACATAACTCTAATCAGTTGAACGACCCCTAAGGGCAATGGCATAGCCAGTTTTGGGTTAACGTAGGTTCATCCGAACTTCCTGAATTAACCAGACTATTTATACATGATTAAATTAATTTTTTATATAAATACATAGTAATGATGATTGATGAACTCCTTTAGGTTAGTTGTGTGTTTACTCTTTACATTTTTTATTCCCCTGAGAATATCTTTTTTTTAGAATATTTTTTAGCTTTGTCACTATTTAAAAGTATGTATGGTATAGAAGAAAATATTTTGTAACAAAATAAGTGAGTTTCTTATTTTTATTCGTATCGAAAATTCTAAATTATAAAGAAAACGTGTAGGGCTTAAGGACGCGGTTTAAAACAAGAGAAGAGACATTCGAAGACATTTCTTGAACACTAGTATTGTCGTTGTCTAAAATCCATTATTATAACATCTCATCACATTAGTAGAGTTGTCACTTATCATCACCGAGGATTGGATCGGGATAAATAGAATTTTTTCATTCTTAATAAAAAAAAAATTGATTCGAGTTTTGAGAATAAAAGAAAAAAAAATTGTGATTGGAGGGTTTTCTTTTAATGAGCTCTTATGAGGCACAAATCTAATTTAGTCGAGATAAATATGTATCTACTATACACAAAAATGTTGAGTTGCCGATTGATTAAGCAATTTTAATTTATATCCAGATAGTGTATCTTATTGTCTCAGAGTATTTGTCACGATTTGCTTTTAGAGAGAAATTATATGAACTAATAATTAGTTCAGAACTATGATCAATATTTTATGATGCATTTTCTTTGGATAAGAAGACCTAAAACACCAATCAAGGGAAGAAGGTCGGTAACAAAATGAAATCTTTCTTTTTTCAGCTGAATGATCCACTTGCCGCCGATGACATGACCATCTCCAAAAGATATGCCTCAATTTATGGCAGATCAACTATAGGGGGAATGCAATGTTTGATATATAAAAAATATGGACAATCAAACCTATTTATCGATTCACTCAAAGAGGTGAATAAGTGTTGGGAGACGACCTTCCGCCGTGGTAATATGAGCTTTTCCTTTCTTTAATGTTACACAGGATGCGCAATGGGGGTAGTACAAGAATATGCAAAAAATTGACAACTTATAAATTTTTCGTATAATTTTTAAAAATCTAAATCTTAACTAAATATACAATTAATCTAATCTAATTTAGCTCAAAAAATTAATCTAGATTGACTCTAGAAAAACAAAACTTACCTAACAACTATTTTGGGAGAGTAAGAAAATTAAGGAAGGCATTATGGTAAAGCACTCAAAGTAGGATTAAATTTAACTCCTTTAATAAAGATGTACTTCATTTATTAGTTTGATCTACCTAGGCAACATTGATTTGGAAACTAAAATGAGAATTATGGTTAAACCTTTCACTATCTCTAATTAAATTGTTGTTAACCATCATATAAGTATTATTATTATATTATTATAAAGAAGATGGAAAAAGAATGTAACAGCCATGCAGAGGCGTATCCAGGATTTTGAGATGATGGGTGCACTGTTATAAAAAGGTTGATCTATGATATAAATTTGTTCGGTTCGACATTTAGAATTTAACTATTGAAAACCGTTAAAATTTTAAAATTATAGGTCTAATATATATATATATATATATACCAATTACCACTTAAAGAAGTGTTATCTAATTTTAGAAAGAAAAATAAAACAAGATAAATATAAAATTCAAATTTCTAACCTCGCGGAGAGAGGTTCACTCAGTCATAATCGCATTATGTGATACTTCAAGTGTGGGTTCACACATCTATATTTCAATATTTTAAAAAAAGTATAACACTACTATATATGACCTCGGGAGGGGACCATGAGTTCACGTGAACCCGGTGACCCCCTTAGATACGCCTCTACAGCCATGTGCTATAATTGCAATATTTTTGGCTCTATGCAGAAACACAGCCAATATTTTGGAGGTTAGCTAAGAACACAAGCCCAACTTGGGATCTGATATTTTCTCTTGGTTTGCTAATTATCAGATACAAAAGAAATCATCTGGTTCTTCTTTTCCAGCTATTTTTTCTTTCTTTTTGGTACAAAAAATATTATGTGTTTTAGTTTATGTGGCATAATTCAAATTTCGTTTAGTTAAAATTTTAAAGTCTAACCATGAATTCAGACATTTAATTAGTTAGAATTTACAAAATAATATTTATATATATGTGTGTAAACTCCATAAAAAATATTACAAGTCACAATAATTAATAATTTAAAAGACATATCAAGAAAATAATGGTTAAAAAACAAAAGCTCATACTCTTGAAATATAAGAGATATGGGGCGGACCCTTCTTTATCCCGGGGTGTCAAGTGACACCCCTTTGTCGAAAAATTACATTGAATATAGAGGTCAAATTTTGGTTCAATAATTGTGTATACAAGTATTGACACTTCTTGACATATGTTAAAGGCTTATAGTCTAGTGGTTAAGGTGTTGTGAAAATTTCTTGAGGTCGTGTGTTAGGTCCTACTAGCCTCATAATTATATTTTTTACTACAACCATTGACACCTCTTAATGAAAATTCTAGGTCCACTACGTAAGAGATGCCACATAAATTGGGAGAGAGTTAAACATGCATCGTAATGGATTTGGAAGAAGAAACAAGATTTCAACTCTATGAGTTCGGAATTTTAGGATAACAACTTCAAATAATAATAGCTAAGTTTTAAATCTAATACTCCCTCCGTCCACTATTAATTGTCATACTTTCCATTTTTAGAGTCAAACTTTAAAAACTTTGACTAACATTTTAGGATATATTTAATCTTCATATTGATATGTAAAAAATTGCAATGTATAGTACTTTTCGTATAGTTTTTGAATATCTAAATTTTTTGTTTAAAAAATCGAATTAATGTAATCTAATTTAACTTTGAAAATAAGTCAAATTGACTTTCGAAAAGCGCAACATGACAAATAAAAGTGGACGGAGGGAGTATTAGTAAATATTTTATGAAAATTTCAATACAAATAAACAGTTGAATTAAGTAGGTGTTTGGTCATGTGCATATCGTGTTATGAAATCATAAGATGAAATCAATGTTTGGACATGTGATTTCACGTTGATTTCATCTCGTGAGATGAAATCTCAAATTCTCCAAAAATCATGATTTGGGATTTGTTAAATATAAAACTTGACCCACAAATTTATATTTTGTAAAAGAACCTTCTCATTTATACCTACTGATCATTTATTTTGATATATAAATAAAGTTATAAAATTCATACCATTACTTTTTAAATTATTTATATCTCATATAACAATTATTCTCTCCAATTTGATATTACTTCAAATCAATTCCTACTTTACTATTTATATTTACCAAATTCAGAGTTAATATCTTAAAATGTCATTGAACTATAGAAAATTATCTAGTAAAGTCATTGAACTTTATTTTGTATCAATAAAATCACTCAACTTAAAGTTTTTATCTTAAAAAACCACTCAACTTCATTTATCATTAAAACAAATTTGACATGATAAAATATAAAGATTATTTTTATGTCATGTAATTATAAACCCCAAAAATAAATAACCTTATAGAATCTATTTATTATTATACCAGACCCACCCATAAATTGGGTTCAATTTTTTTTTTCTTATCTGTTTGATCTTATCAGTGACATTTTTGAATTCTTGGATGTTGAGGTCTTTCAGTGGTTTAGTCCATCAGATTTCAAGGTCCTCGACACAAATTTATTTTACGAATTATGTATGGAAATTTTAATTTGACAACTAATAATTTATGTAATTATTTAATGATAATGGCACGTGGTATTTTAAAAAATATATATTTTTGATTTGCTGAAATGGAGGGAGTATTAGTTAATTTTACATTTTTATTTTCTACTATATAATTACTTGTTCCAAGT
>JAJOOE010016695.1:0-11625 GCA_036250405.1 Solanum raphanifolium
CTAGAAGACTATCTAGATAATTAATATGCTCTCATTTTCATAGTCATAAATATACTTTTGCAACAACTTCAACTTGACAAGAAGTTAAATGATTTTTCATTGCACAAACTACAACTTGGTGTTCATGAAGTTGTTCAAAATCTCAAACTATTCAAGAAATATGATTTGATCAAAAACTTGTCTGAAGAGTCCAAACTAGATTTAATAGGTACTCATCTGTTTCTAATTTATTTGTTGTACTTTTATTTTTATTCAGTTTAATATAGAATGTTCTTTTTTCCTCGGGGTGGGGGGCACATCTTTAAGACCACAAAGTTAAAAGACGTTTTTATATATTCTACATATCCTTCAATTAAAAGTCTTCTTTGTTTTTTAAAATTTCATGTCAAATTAAAATAAGACAAATCTATATCTATCTTCTTCTTTTTTTATATCTATTCTACCTTAAAATAATAAATTTCCTAGCTTAAATATTAAATTATAATAAAACCCCCAACTTAAAACACCAAATTTAGTATATCTTCTATAGTTTATATTGTATTAAATTTATTTATTTATATAATATTAAAAATAATCAGCTTTTCACATTGAAGGGTTGTGACATTTTCAAAGGCTTATAACTTTCCGATGAATTGTGACCTTTTTGAAGGGTTGTGACTTTTTACAGAGTTGCGACTTTTCCGAAGAGTTATGAATTTTCTAAAGAGTTGTGACTTTTCAAAAGAGTTATTATTTTTTCTATGAGTTGTGACCTTTTAGAAGGGTTGTGACTTTTTTTTTAAAAGGGACAATAAGCATTCCTTCATACACTACCATTTGTTGGCTATAAAAAGAGGGGTTTCCTCAAATTTTCAAACTACAATTTTATAAAGTTTTTCATTGTTCTTCTTCTTCATAAAACACCCAATTTACTATATTTTCTATATTTTATATTATAATATATTATATTAAAAAAAGACATCATTTCACATTGAATGATTACGACTTTTCCAAAGAGTTAGGACTTTTCTATTGAATTGTGACATTTCCAAAGGGTGGTGACTTTTGTGAAAAGAAACAATATGCTCATACCAGCATTTGTTAAGTATAAATGGAGGGGTTTCCTCACACTTTTAAACTGTGATTTTTTTATGTTTTCTATTCTTCTCTTCTTAAAACTCAAGTTTGATTTACAGACGTTGACAATCTCAATATTCAGTGAAATTTAAACACTTGCTAACATCAATGTTAAATTATATAATACTCCAACTAAAACCATCCAATTTAGTATATGTTCTATATTCTATATCAATATTTATTTATATTATATTATATTATATTAAAAGTAAGAACTCCAACAATACAATAATAAATAAATAACTCACTATGGGGGAGGAAGGAAAAGGTATATTGAAGAGGTGTAACTAAGAGATTTTGAGAGTGACTAACTTTCAATAGTAATCATAAGAAAGTTTACATCCACTATTTATAGGAACTTATACTTTATCATTCATTTTATAATTGTTTACTCAAATTTTCTATTTTTTATATTCACATTATTTTTAAAAATAGTGTAGTACATGATTTGTATATATATATATATATATATATGACCATTTTTAAAAAAATAAGTTGTGTTGCTTGTATAGCTGATTTTGGGTCATTTTTTTTATAAAAATGAAACCTTGATTATATTTGATGCAAATAAAATGATTTATTATATATTTATAATTTCTAAAAAAAAATATATTATGAATTAAACCAAAGGAATAGAAAAATAGCGCAATTGAGTAGATGGGATATCATAGTACTTTAAGAAAACAAAAAATAGTATAGCCTTAAGGGATAGTTTAATTGGGAATGAATTATCTCAAAATCAATTATTTTAGAAAGAATTATTTAAGAATAAATTAATCACTGTGTATATAAAATAACTTATTTTATTACTATTATATAAACGGTAGAATAAATAATTCAAAAATTTATTTGATACTTTCAAAGAAAAAATAAATAAAATAATTTTGCATTTTATCCGAAGGGGTTGAATTCTTTTGTTAAACTTAACAGTGGGTCCCACACTTGTTGGACCCTTTCTTCCTCCCTCTTTCTTCTGCCATTTCTTCTTCTCGATTTCTTTCTTCCACCATTTTTTCTCCAATTTCCAATTGATTTATTCTTCTATTCACAGCCAAAATCCTCTCTTACATACAAAAATTTCTTCAAATTTTTTAAAAAAATGTTAGTAAATTTTTATTTTCCATCTCTGTCGGTTCAGTTTTTATTTTTGTAATTTTAAAAGATATAATCGTGCATTCGCTTTGCAACGTTGGGAGACTGAAAAAAATGTTTGAATTACTTAGAGAAAACGAAAGTGACATTGTTACTTACAACACTTTGGTATGAGGGGTTCGGCAGAATTGGATTTGTACTCCCTGTACAAAATGTACAATTGCTTTTAAGTTAGGAGTTTTTATTAATTAACTAAATTGTCATTGATCGTCCTAATCATGACTTTTCTATATAGTCGAAAAGAAAATATTTTATTTAAGATAATTTATTTTATTATTATTGCATAAATTGTAGAATAAATATATGTTAATCAGTCAAACTATATCAGAGTATTAAATACTACTTACCATACCACTTTGTTGAGCCTACCTTAGTTGCATGTTCATGCAGCACCTATAAATAGTGTAAGACTACCCTAGTTACCATACCTCTATAAATAGTGTAAGACATAAAGAGTTAGCAATTATCACAAGAGAAAAATGATGAAAATATCAAACCTTCTTCTTATGATTATCTCCAGTAATACTACAATCTTCATTATTTCTATTCTATTGACAATTTTCATTTCTTTTATTCTTAAGAAATGGAATAGTAGTATAAGAAGCAATAAACCACTCCCTCCAGGTCCAAAGTCATGGCCTATAATTGGATGTTTTCCTCAAATCATCCTAAAAAATAAGCATGCATTAACTCATCGAATACACAAAATTATGGAGGAAATGAATACTGAAATTGCTTGCATTCGTGTTGGTAATTATCATGTTATTCCTGTAACTTCTCCTGAACTTGCTTGTGAGTTCTTGAAGATTCAGGACCCTATTTTCTCATCCAGGCCTATTTGCATGTCCGCAAACCTCGTTAGTAATGGCTACTTGACCTCAATTTTTCTCCCTAGTGGTGATCAATGGATGAAAATGAAAAATATGCTAACTTCCCATGTGTTGTCACCAAAATCATTTCAATGGCTTCGTCCTAAAAGGGACGAAGAAGCTGACCATCTTCATCGATTCGTTTACAATCAATGTAGCAACCAATTTGTTATTAACTTAAGGGAAGTAACAAGATATTATTGTGGGAATGTAATTAGGAATATGATTTTCAGCAAGAGATCATTATTTGGAATTATAGAAGAACAAGAGGAGCAATTTGATGCCCTTTTTACAATTCTTGAATATGTTTATTCTTTTAGTATATCAGATTACTTACCATGGTTAAGTGTTTTTGATTTGGATGGTCACAAGGCAATTATCAAGAAAGCCTATGCTAAAGCAACAAAACATATTGATATTGAAGTTGATCATAGGATTCAAATTTGGAAAGATGGCAACAAATCTTTGGAAGAGGACATTCTTGATGTTCTCATCATGCTCAAAGATACAAATGGAAATCCATTGATAAATGTTAAAGAGATTAAGGCACAAGTTCTTGTAAGTATACTTATAAATCATGTGAACAAAGTCGTGTTGTTTTTCACCGTTGGCTAATTTTATGATTGATAGACTATCTGATGAAGCTTTCAAAATTTGCTTATTTTGAAAAGAATTTATAACTTCATAAAAAATATATTTTTGGAGGATAGCAATTTGTGTTTGGCTAATCAATTTTAAATTTTTTTTTTGTCAATTTGTGTTTGGCTAATCAATTTTAATTTTTTTTTGTCAATATTTGTTGCTTATGAAGGGAGAATTGTCTAAGTCCATATAAGGAAACCAAATTCCCATCCTTTTTTCGATGTGGGAATTCTTAACACTCCCCGCTCGCCCAGACCTTGTTAAGAGTGTGGACACTATAATATAGGGCCCAACATCGGTGAACAAAGAAATTGGGATGGGTCTGGCTCTGATACCATGTAAAGATATGACACCTGGGTCTAACTCAACCCCAAAAGCTAGCTTATGAATGAAGGATTGTCCAAGTCCATATAAGGAGACCAAATTCCCATCCCTTTTCCGATGTGGGAATTCTTAACATTGTTAATACAATACTTTATACTTAACTTCTGCTACTCAAAATCACTTGTTCTTCTTAAATGTTTGACCTAAGACATCATCTCTCTAAAATATGCACTTTTGATTTCCAAAATTTGATCAAACTAACTAGTACATTCTCATTCCCTTCTCTACCTACCATATATATTAATGTCTCATCATAAAAAAAATAAAATTTAAACATAATTATTGCTCATCTAGTCAAAAAGTGTTGACATGATTGGTTACAAACAAATAATGTACAGGAACTCATGTTGGCATCAGTGGATAATCCTTCAAATACAGTTGAATGGGCACTTACAGAAATGTTGAATCAACCAATTTTAATGCAAAAGGCTATAGAAGAACTCAACATTGTTGTTGGGATCAATAGATGGGTTCAAGAATCAGACTTGTCAAGGCTAAATTATGTCAAGGCTTGCATAAAAGAGACCTTTCGACTCCACCCCGCTATGACTTTTAATGTTCCTCATGTGTCTGTCTCTGATACCATCGTCGGTGAAAAGTACTTCATCCCTAAAGGGAGTATAGTGCTATTAAGTCGTCTTGGAATTGGTCGGAATTCTAGAGTGTGGGAGGATCCATTAAAGTTCAAGCCAGAGCGTCACCTCAAAATGGAAGATGGTGGTGAAGTAGTTCTCACTGATTCAAACTTACATTTGTTATCATTTGGTACTGGAAGACGAAGTTGTCCAGCTGTGAAACTTGGTTCAACAATTACTACTATGTTACTTGCTAGACTTCTTCAAGGATTTACCTGGAATTTACCACCAAATTTACCATGCAATGATTTAAATGAGTCTTCTAAGATTAATCATTTTTCTTCCTTACCATTTCTTGCTCAGGCAGAACCAAGATTAGCTAAGACCATGTATCTTTAAGCTACCATGTTTTTTGTATTCATCTGTCTAAGTTTTAGTGTGTGAAATTATTTTTGTTAGGATATACTATTAATCATATGGTTTAAGTTATAGTATTGTCTTTTCATCCTATATATGTAAAGATTGTTATTTTGTTTACTTAATTTAATAAAGTATATCATTGGTAATTAAAATGTGTGTCCTTTAAGTATATATTTAGTGTATGGAGTTCCTTATCTCATAAACTGAAAACTAAAATTATCAGTCCTTATAAATTATAAACCAATGTTTACAATGAAAGATGAAACCATACAAACATCTTGATGATTGTAACACAAGATTAAATGACAAGCGTGTTATAGGCAAATTATAAATTAGCCAGAAAAATCAAATATTTTAACTCTTCCCTTTTTTAGAACTAGAGACAAAATTTTATTTTTCAAATGACAGTTATGTCCCTGATTCGATTCTCCGATTTTTTATTTTGAAAAAGTGTGGACCGAATACTAAATTAAACCAGTTTGGTTCCATTTTTTCAAGTTTGATTCGGTGTTTTTAAAACAGTTTTTCGGTGTGAATGAAAAATAAAATGAGGACAAAATCAAAGTAAAAGGCATTCAAAAATTTAAAACAATGTTAAGTGATAATGTGTCTAATCATGAAATACTTATAGTACTTAAAAAATCATATTTGTCTTTGTCAAGAACATTGTGACTCCAACTGTTGCTCGAGGAAAATAAGGGTGAAGACAAATTACTTTACATGACGTACATCGGCAAAAATATGTTTAAGTTCCTCCTGAAAATTAATATTTGAAGTTAACTATATGAATTGTAAATTTGTTGCTACTTGAATTTGTTTATGAATGAGATAAAAAAAAATGTATTGGAATACTAATAGACATTTCTTTCTTTCACAGAAATCAAGTCTCTTTCTCCTTGTTCAAATTTACTTTTACTCAAAGAATCAAGGTTTCTTTGTCTTCCATAAACACAAATTTCAATTCCTTTTAATTTAGATCTTTTTAGGGAAAGAAATATTGCTACACTCATGGAATGCAAAGACAATTAACACTCATTAAAAGTGATCCTTAGTGGCAATTAATTTTTGATAATAATTTAATTATTGCTAAATATATTTTTAGAGGCAATTGATATTCTTTGTAAATGTCCCTGAAACCTTTAACGACATTGAATCTTATGATAATTAATTAATGCATGTAATGATCTTAGTACTCTTTGTTAATGTTCAGATTATCACCACTAAAAGTTATTTTTGTTATAATGTAAGCAACTTGGTTTTTATTTTTTGTCATAAAAACCACACCTAAACTATCCCAATTTCTTGAGTTCCATATCTGAACTATTGAGAATATGTGAGTTTTCTACTTGAACTATCACTCAATATACTGAAACACACCTCAACTAGCTTCTAAAGATGTGCCTCCACTCTCTTTTATTTAATTTTTTTTTGCCACGTGACACTTTATGTGAAAAAATAATTTTACGATAATAAATTTAAATAAGTTAATATTAAGTAAAACAATAAAATTATTACCCTATAAATTAAATTATTTGAATCATAATATCCATCATCTTCTTCTCCACCTTTTAGTCATGGTCTCATTTGTACCGTAACATCAATATCTTTAATGGAGAGATTATAAGATTTTAAAGTCCATTAAAAATATTAAAGTGGCCATCATTTTCTGTGTACCACAGCTGTAATGGCTGCTATCACAAATGCACATGTTTATTACTTTCTTTTTCTTATTTATTTGTTAAATATTTTATTTTTAACAAATTAAGAAAGAATAATTTTTTTATTATATTCTCAATTTATTAATTGAATTAATATCATTAAAAAATATAATTAATAAATATATTTAAAACTCTATCAATTAATATAGAATTATAGACTCATTATATTAATTATTATTTTTTAATAGATATATCAAGTTAAAATTTGACAAATAAATAAGGACGAAAGATGTAATAGAGTTTAGATGGGGATAAGTTTCTAAGCTCTAAAGTCAATGCAATTACAATAGCTTATATTCACTAACAAATTGTAACATCAATCTAAGACCTCAATTTATGAGTTCAATTCACAAAGAGTTTACCTTAGAGATAGAGAGATATTTTAGAGAAACTTATAAAAATTATATTAGTTTATGAGCTAATTATTTAAATATATTTTAGTTTATAATATTACGAATCTTACAAGATTTTGGTGCGTTCAGATACATGTATCTCGAGATTTATGGAGTTAAAAGTATGTGTAATTTATTCTAGATACAATATATTCAAGTAGATTCGCATGTATCTGGACATGTAACAAATTTTGCCTGCCTCCTTTTCATATCATTCGCATGTATCTGGTATCCCAAATACATGCAATCACACCTCACACATGCAAATACATGTATTTAGTGTATATCAAGTGTGATTCATATGTATTTGTGACACATGATAATCTCGTTCGCCGTCCTCCCTCTTGCTCACCTCTCTTCTTATTTTAATTTAACTAGTTTCTAGACAAGCAAGTAATATATATGATATGAGTTTTATTTAACCATAGTGTAATCATTAACAAAAATAAAATAAAATAAAATAAAAAAGTACAAGCTAAAATTGATGAACACTCATCCAATTTGAATGGCTTCTTTGTTGAGTGATAAATAATTAATTATTGTTTGAACTACAAAATTGAATAACTGAATTAATTTACTCATTAATATTCAATTCAACTTTTCAGCTTCTCTAACTTTCTATAGCAATTAATGAAAGGTTTTCAATTGGTTGATGTAAGTTGTAGCAATCAATTTGAGCCACCAACGTTTCATACTAAATTATGATCATTATATTTAATAAATGCAAACATTTTTTTTATTGTGTGAAATTTGTGTATTTATATTTTTATATTAAATTCTCTTATTATATAAGAGACCGTTTGTGCTGAAGCAGGCACATCTCCGTCGACGTGCCTGCTTCAGCATGCTTTTTTTAAAAAAATAAAAAATATTTCTTTTGATCTACTTTAATTTAATTATTAGTGTATAATTTTTCCGAAATTATGAAATCCGATTTAGTTATGACTTTTAGTTTTAAATTCAAGAAGACGTGCATGCTTTAGCGTGTTTCGAAAAAAAATAAAAAAATACTTTTTTTGTTCTACTTTAATTTAATTAGTGTATAATTTTTTTGAAATTATGGAATCTGTTTTAGCAATTATTCTTTTGTTCTACTTTAATTTAATTAGTGTATAATTTTTTCGAAATTATGAATCCGTTTTAGCTATGACTTTTAGTTTTAAGTTCAAGAAGACGTGCATGCTTCAGCGTGTTTCAAAAAAAAAATTCAAACAAAATTACTTCTTTTGTTCTACTTTAATTTAATTTGTGTATAATTTTTTTTGAAATTATGGTATCATTATCTTGAACTCGGTAATATTTGTTTATATCTTGTAACTACTTTGTGTGAAAAATTAACGATCGATAACGAAAAATACATTAATTATGGACATCTTAATGAACCTCTACACAATAAATTTGGGCAAACAAAAAGTAATTAACAACTTAAATATCTAAAAATCATAAAAAATTTATTCAACTTTCTAAATTCTACCTATATCATATAAATTAAAATAAAAAAATATTAAGAATATTGGGCCTTTACCTTATCGTTAGTAGTTAGAGAATCTCCCAAATAAGAGTAAAAGTGTATGTATTGTATTTTTATACATTTTGAGTTGATATCTATTGTTTTGAGTTTATTGTATTTTTATATACATCCTTGAGTTAGTATATGTTTATTATGCAGCTTTAAACATGTTATCTTTTGGTATTGCTTTCATATTGGAATTGAGTTGAGGTGAGTATTGTCTTCCCATGTTATCAGTTCAGTTAGCTATGTTTCAGTTTCCCCTTAGATACTTGTACATTTAACGTACTGACGTCATTCGACCTGCATCTTATAATGATGCAAATACATGTATTCAGGATCATCAACATGTGTTTCGTTGAGATCATTTGACATTCCAGTTAGCATTGGCAAGCCTTCTTATATTCCGGAGGACTTCACCTTTACCTTACAATTAGTAATTTTGAGATGACGTGATTCTTGTCCCGATATCCTTCTGTAATAGTAGAGGCTTCATAGATAGATAGAGTTGAGGAGTTTTTTAGTATATATTTACTTTTTTTTTGAAAAGTTTTACAAACTATAAATATTTCTATTGAGTATTGTTTAGACTTAATGAGGTTAGTATTTGAGTTTAACAACTTTTATTCAATCTTAAGCCTACTATTGCTTGAGTTAGTTTTCCGCTTGTAGTCAACCAGGATGAGGATTCACTTGGGGACCAGTAATGGTTCTCGAGTGTCGGCCACATCCAAGGTGTAGGCTCGGATCGTGACGCAACTATTGAGAGATAAAAAACGATATTATTTAGAAAAGGGAAAAGAGTTTGACATACCCCTCAACTTTGTTATTTAGAGTTAATATACACCTCGTTATGAAAGTGGTTCATATATACCCCTACTATTATACAAATGACTCACATATATCCCTTTTCTCTAACGAAAGTGAAAAAATTAATTTTAATTTAATTATTTTATAAATAATATATATAATCTATATTAGGTATATATGGCCCTCCTCACACATATATTTTTTTGACTTTTTTGTTTCAACGACTAATTTAAATTTATTATTTTAGTGGTCAAATATAATTATGTTCCACTAATTTATTATAGATTCCCCGATTTTTTTTTACAAATATAAAAACTAAATTACAATATAGCTGATGAAAAAAAAGTAGTTTTAAATTATAATATTGCCACAATAATAAATATATGTATGAAAAAAGATTAAAACATACGTTGAACTTTGCTAGAAGGATTATATATACCCTTAAATGATTTTTTTGAAAAAAAAATTAAGAGTTAAAAATATAAATTTAAAACTAATTTTTCACTTCCATGATGAATGGTATATATCTGAGCTTCTTTTATAACAATAGAGGTATATTTAAGCCATTTATATAACGATAAAGATATATATGAATGACTTTCATAATAAAAATATATCATTTCTAAATAACAAAATTATTTTTCCCTTTTCAAAAATTCTAAAAATATAACCCGCCCTTGCTATACTTTTAAATAGTTCTTGTGATCAAAAAGCTGCCGACGAAAAACATGTATGATACTTTTAAAAAGATATTTTCTTGTTTTTCAGTGAATTTGAGTATAGACCACATAAATATTTGTACTATAGTTTAGGATAGGCATATATATATATATATATATATATATATATATATATATAAAATCATATTTTGGTTTTCAGGTTTGACAATGATATTTTTTTCAAATATTTTTTTGGTTTTTAGATTTAATTTGGCATAAAAAAATTGGTTTGATTTCTCAATTCGTAGCAATTAAATCATTAATGAAAAAATTTATTATAGTTCAAGATAAGGATAGACATAATATCGAAAAATCAGGTTGATTTGTACTAATTCAATTCTTTAGTTATTAGGTTCGACAATGATGTTTTTTTTAAAAAAAATGATTTGATTTCTCAATTTGTAGCAATTAAATCATTGATGGAATTTTTTTTTACTGTAGTTCAAGATAAGGATATGCATAATTATTAAAAAAGTAAGGTTGAAAAGTAATTCAATTCTTTAGTTTTTAGGTTCGGCATTGATATTTTTTCAAAAATTTTGGTTTGATTTGTCAAATTGTAGCATTTAAATCATTGATGAAAAAATTTGTTGCAGTACAAGATAAGAATAGGCATAAATATAAAAAAAATCAGGTTGAACTGAATCAAATCAATTCTTTAGTTTTTATTTTCGGCATTGATATTTTTTCAAAAAATTTGGTCTGATTTCTCATTCGTAGCAACATATTACTGTAGTTTAAGATAAGGATAGACATAAATATCGAAAAATCAGGTTGAATTGAATTAATTCATATCTTTAGTTTTCAGGTTCGATATCGATTTTTTTAAAAAATTGCGGTTTTATTTCTCGATTCATAGAATTAAATCATATATGAAAAAAAATACAAAGTAACAACAAATTTACAATTCAAATATATTAACTCAAAATGTTAATTTTCAAGAGGAACTCATCAAACTTATTTTCGTCGATTTACTTCATGTAAAGAAATCATCTTCGTCCTTATTTTTCTCAAGCACAATGTTCTTAACAAAGATAAATATGATTTTTTTTAGCATAATAAGTGTTCCATGGTGAGACACATCCAACTCATCTCTATTTAAAGGGTAAAATAGAGAATAATGTATACAACCACACTCCGAAAAACCCTCTATTCTCTATTTATAAAAAGGTGAATAGTAGTTCTCTAAATTTGAAAAACTACGATTCATCCTCTCTATTTCACCTGTTGATCATTTTAATATTATTTATACTATGTGACATTTATAATTAACATTTTATAAATCATGTTTTTGATTTACTATGAAAAATTATAATAT
>JAJOOE010016727.1:0-24796 GCA_036250405.1 Solanum raphanifolium
ATTATAGAAATTTAAATGCAAAAACTAAAACATATAATTACCCAATACCAAATAAAATATTAAAGATAAGACAAATACAAGGATATAATTATTTTAGTAAATTTGACTGCAAATCAGGATTTTACCACTTAAAGTTAGAAGAAGAATCTAAGAAACTTACAGCATTTACGGTACCACAAGGATTTTATGAATGGAATGTATTACCATTTGGATATAAAAATGCACCAGGTAGATATCAACAATTTATGGACAACTACTTTAAACAACTAGAAAATTGTATAGTATATATTGATGATATATTACTATATTCCAAAACACAGGATGAACATATAAGATTATTAGAAAAAATTATACATATTATAGAATATTCAGGCATAAGCTTAAGTAAAAAGAAAGCAGACATAATGAAAAAACAAATAGAATTCTTAGGAATACAAATAGATAAAAATGGAATAAAAATGCAAACACATATAGTACAAAAATAATTAATTCAAATGAACAACTAGATACAAAAAGGAAATTACAATCATTTTTAGGACTAGTAAACCAAGTAAGAGAATAAATACCAAAATTAGCAGAGAATTTAAAACCATTACAACAAAAATTAAAGAAAGACATAGAATATCAGTTTGATAAAAAAGACCAAATACAAATACAAAAGGTAAAACTATTATGTAAAAACCTACCAAAATTATATTTTCCAGATGAAAATAAAAAATTTACTTATATAGTAGAATCAGACGCCAGTGAAAAGAGTTATGGATGAGTCTTAAAATATAGGTATGGTGAAGATAAGATAGAACATCATTATAGATACTATTCAGGAACATTTACTAATACATAAGTAAAATGGGAAATAAACAGGAAAGAATTATATTCAGTATATAAATGTTTATTATCATTTGAGCCATATATTGTATATAACAAATTTATTATAAGGACATATAATACACAAGTAAAATGGTGGTTAACAAGAAAAATACAGGATTCAGTAACTACAAAAGAAATAAGAAGATTGGTATTAAATATATTAAATTTTACATTTACTATTGAAGTAATAAAAACTGACAAGAATGTTATTGCAGATTACTTATCAAGACAAAGCTACTCAAACTGAAAAACAAAATACAATCGAAGAGATACTCAAAGTCATTACTATACTTTGTATAAAAGTGGACAGTATGGACAATGAGATACAAAAGCTAAAGACTAATGAAGATAATCTGAAGTCTAAAGCTAGTACAAGTCAGCAACATGACTATAAAAATGTGGAGCTAAGTCGATCGGAAGACTTTAAAAATCTAGAGAAAAAAGGTAACGTTGGGAAACACCTTAAAACCCATAATGTTTGTTTAAATACAGCTGCAGGTACAAATAAACCAGTTATTGAAAAACAATGAAATGCAAATTTAAATCAGTTATTTGAAAAGCCATTTACACAAAAAGCAAAAAACCCATTAACCATAGAACCACAAACTTCGACGTATGCAGATAGCCTACAACATGAGAAAAAGGTATATAACCACATCACAAGGATATACATCAACAATATATACAAAATACAGAGTTACCTCAACTTCAATCCCAGATCTACCACTACAAAAGATCCAAACCAAGACTATACAACCCAAAAATTACAAGGATACAACAAGCTAATCGCACAGCCATAAACCAACGCCAACCTAGTTAAAACATGTTATAATTATAGATTAATAAGTACTGCATATACCTACGATGGAGAAGAATTAAGCGGTATACCAGAATTATACAAAGCATTTATTCTATACAAAAGAGTAACCAAAGGGAATTTATTTTATATAAAACTCTATACAGCAACAACAGAGATATTACATGAGGAAATAAAACCTCCGATCCAAGTTGTGAAGATAGGCCTGACCAAAGATATGATAATACCAGAAGATAGTGGAGAACAAGAAGAAATACAAAAAATTGAGATACCCAATTTTTATGCCAATAAAAGAGTAATTGGTATATCAACTATATTACAAGAATTAGCCAACAATTATTTGAATGGAAATGCTATATGGAGCTACTATTCCAGAGATCAATTAATGATTTCTGCCAACTCAAGGGAGCTAAGGAAATCAGTTATGGATGAAGTCCAGAAATAGATTTTATCATTATTAAAACCAGAAGAAAGACCTACAACAAGAGCATTAAAGGCAGGATTTATTTCGTCAGAACTGTTAACTAGATATCGTAAGCTAATTGGACACAAATATCCTGACCATATATGTTCAAAATTTAATGGAGAAGATAATGTGATTCCCGATGTCCAGCTGGAATGATCAAATGAGAAAGAGACGGAAGACTAAGAGATAAGAAGATAAAGAGAAAAAGACACAAAGAAAGAGGAAGATAAAGAGAAAAGACACAAACCAACATATTTGGCCGACAAAGACAAAAGTAGATAGGTGTAAAGTGTGTATTATTATGTAAAAGTCGTAAAGTGTACAGTAGACGCATTATTATTGTAAAAAACTCGTAAAAGTGTACAGTAGACGCATCAGTGTACAGTAGACACATTATTGTAAAAAGTCGTAAAGTGTATAGTAGAAGCATTGATAGGATAGGATTAGAATTGTCTATAAAAATGAATGTACATGTAACATAATAAGCAAGCCTTCAATAAACGAAGCAAGCTTTTATAAAAACACTCTCAAATACTCTCAAATACTTAAGATATTCATATTTAATAGATAATGGAGCAACCTTCAGATATCATGGATAAGCAAGAGGAAAATGTATATTGTTCAATAAATATGCAGAACTAATTTCATATATTCCTGAATCTCATACATATGATTGAATAAATGTATGTTAGTTATTATGTATTAGACCTATTTGAATCATGATTTCTAGTTTATTAGCACACTGGAAATAGGGAGAAAACTTCTATACTATGCCATCCTAATGTTGAAACCGGTAAGGCAAGGAAAGCCGTAATAGGGGAATAAACAAAGTTGAGGCGCTAATAATGAGGAAGTATCCGCTAAAGTACGATGCTAGTAGTGACAGGAAAACATGATAAACAAATAATCCAGTTCATAATGATCTAATATGAATTTAATCAGTTATAAATATGATAGGGAGGAATAATTGAAAACAAAAAACCTGCATAACAAAGAACATGACTACACATATGCATGATGAAATGATAAAAAGCTATGAAACTTTAATCCTATACATACTTAAAGGTATAGGGATAATTGAATTAAGAAGAATCATATGGGAAAAACTATTTAATGATGACGAATCAGAAGATATATTAAACCAACAATGGTATGAAATAGACCTACATGAACTATATTCAGACCCCGAAATATATAATTTAGAAATAGAAGATTCAGATTAAAATGAACTACGAATATTTACAATATTGGACAGAAGCTATGGAAAATATAAAGCTATTAGAATAATTAATGGAGAATAATTTATATATGTACCTAAGAACCCAAGATATGTTATATCTAGAATACATCATAAATAATATTAAAGAAATATCAAGATTAAAACACTTAGCCAAAGAATATTACAATAAAATCTTTAACGAAAATTAAGCATGAATTCCGCACCCCCCAAAAATGTATCTTATCCCATATTTGTATTTTTATATTTTTTGCCTTATATGTGATCATGCTTCCTTCATTATTAAATCCTGTTACTACTATCGGTGTTTTTAATTTTTCCCATTTATCTTCTGGTAAACAATTGTATTTAATATATTAGCTTCTGCTCATGTATCTATTATTGGTGTGTAATATCTATTGTAATATCCCTCTATTATTATCTTTGCAAGTACTTTCTCAAAACTAAGTTTAAGAACTCAAGTGTTGGCTTTAAAAAGGTTTTCAAAATTTATAACTCAAATCATAGGGTTCATGTGGAATTATGGACATGAACGACTCAACTCAGGGATCTTAATAGCAATACAGAAACTCAGCACTCATAATTCAAGACTCAAGAACTCAAGGACTCAAGAACTCGAAACTTTTAACTCAACGATATTTCTCCTCTAAAAAATACTCAATTCATAGGGTTCGTGCTGAAATATAGACATGAGCGAATCAACTCAAGAATTTTAATGCATAACATATAGCAATTCAATTAGTAGGAATAGAATTTCACAAAGAAACAGGAACTCTAGAACTCAAATCAACTTATCTCAACAATACTCAAATCTAGGGATAGAATCCTAGATTACTCTTTTACTAATTTGAAATTAAATGTAGGGTGTGAGGACGAACTAGTCCAACACTATGATAGCCTTACATACCTGGAAGATCAATGGTTCTTGAAGAATCTTGAAGAAAAACTTGATTAGAAGCCTTGAAACCCTAGCTTCAAGGTAAACAATCAAGAAAACCTTTCTTTAAATTCTTGAATTAGTTTCTAGAAATCTCTTGAAGAAGAATCTTGAAAAAGATGGAAAGAATCTTGAATGGAGTCTTCTACTTTGATTTTTCCTTAGGGTTTTACCTTAGGGTTTGAGAGAGAAGAGAATGATGAATTAAGAGATGAAAATCTAATTGTTTTGGGTCTTTAATTAATCAAGAAATTCGTTTAAGGTTTTCTTAGAGGTAAAAAGACAAAAATGACCTTTTTTTTATTGTTTTCCCGTTGGTTAATTCGTCACTGCACTGTATCAGGTTACTAAAATGGTCATAACTTTTTACTCAAAAGTCGGATTGTTGCGAAATTTGTGGCCTTGGAAAGAAGATTCAAATACCTTTAATTTGATAGGTTATGGGCCACGTAACTCTTTATATTCTAAGATATATGGTTGTTTCAAGTTGACCCAATTATAATCTTACATCAAAACTTAATCGGTAAGGAAACTTTCAACTCAACTTTATGCTGGGAGATTCTAGTGACCCTAATTGATATCTAAATTCATTCACGCACTAAAGAATTTACCTTTACATATATGGGTAATTTAAGAATCACCTATTACAATCATATTCATAAATGAAGAATGGTTCGAGTCTTAACTTAGAAATTTTTGGAATGTTACATTGTTCATGAGTGTGAAGCGTACCACATTTATGAATAGAAAGCTATTAGATGTTTAGGAAATTCTACTTCTTTCATCATTCAAAAGTCATGCGATAGAGTTTAACTCTATGTGTCTCTGTCCTAATCTTTATATGATTATTTTTTATGATATGGACTCTCGAAGAGCATACGTGAGAAGGAATGCGAATGAGAATGTGGAACAAGAAGCACCTCAAGCTCCTTAATTATGGCTGACCCTTTGGCTGAACAAGTGACTAATGGGGAGCTTAGGGCTTCTTTTCAAGTGTTGGCCTGAGCCATGATGACTCAAGCCAATAGGGAGGTTGTGGTCCTCATGAACTCAAATGAGGGTACGATGGAAACTAGAGTAACATACTTCACTTGGATGAATCCTTTAGAGTTTCATGGTTCCAAAGTTGAGGAAGATCCTCAAGAGTTCATTGGCAATGTATACAAGGTGTTGATGATCATGGGAGTGACGCCGATGGAAAAAAGAGGAATCAGTCGCTTATTAACTTAAGGGTATTTCTCAAGTTTGGTTCAACCAATGGAAGAAAGAGAGGGTGGTTAATGTGGGTCCCTTGATTGGGAAAAGTTTAAGGTTAGTTTCCTTTATAGGTTCTTTCCTCTTGATATGAATGAGGCAAAAGTACTTGAATTCATTAACCTTCATCAAGGGAATATGAGTATGAAGGAGTATCCCTTGAAGTTCACACAATTGTCTAGGTATGCTCCTACTATGGTTGCCAACTCTAGGGAAAGAATCATCAAATTTGTTTTGGGTGTGTCTAAAATGGTGGTTAAGGAATGTCATGTTGTTATTCTCATTAAGGAAATGGACATTTCTTGTCTAATGATTCATTCCTAACAAATTGAAGAGGAGAAACTTAAGAAAAAGTCTAAGGCAGCAAAGAGGACAGAGACTAGTGATGGTGACTTTTCACATTCAAGGTCCGATGGACATGGTCATTTTAAGTTCTGATTAAGGTTTTTCGGTCAAGGATCCTCCAATGCTCTGGTTTATAAGTTCAACAAAGAAAGGGTTCTTAACCCTAAGCCTCAACGAGGAAATGGTGGTGGAAATGGTTCTTCGATTCCCGCATGCCAAAAGTGTGGAAAAAGTCATCCGGGAAAATGCTTGATGGGCACGGATAATTGTTTTGGTTGTGGCAAGAGTGGTCACCACTTGAGGTATTATCCATCTAAACTTGACAAAGGAATATAAAAGTTAGCAAGCTCCGCCTAGTGGTTTAGGTTCAAGTGCTTCAAAGTAAAACTGATTTTATGCACTTTAAACTCGTTATGAGCAAGAGGGTTCTCCCGACGTTGTTACCATTATGTTGAAAGTCTTTCACCTTGATTTTTATGCTTTGCTTGATCTTGGTGATACCTTGTCTTTTGTGACGCCATATATGGCTATGAGGTTTGATGTTCTTCTGAATGAGTTGATAGACTTTTTTTCTATCGCTATTCCTATTTGTGAATCTATTATGGCTAAGAGAGTCTATAGAAATTGTCCCGTCTCCTTATCCCATAGAGTTACTCATGTTGATCTTGTAGAGATTGATATGTTAGATTTTAATGTTATACTTGGTATAGATTGGCTCCATTCTTGTTATGCTCATGTTGATTGTAGAAAATGAGTAATCAAGTTTCAATTTCCTAATGAACCCGTCTTAGAGTTTTAAGGGGAAAATTTTATGCCTAAGGGTCAGTTTGTTTCTTGTCTTAGAGCTAGAAAAATAATTTTCAAGGGTTACTTATATCATCTTGTTTAGGTTAAGTATATAGATTTTGAAACCCCTACTCTTGAGTCGGTCCCCGTTGTTAATGAGTTTCCAAAAGTGTTTCTTGATGATCTACCCGGTGTTCCTCCTGAAAGAGAAATCAACTTCGGAATTGACCTTATCCCCAATACTTAACCTATCTTTATTCCTAGTTACGATATGGCTCCGTCAAAACCCAGGAATTGAAAGAGCAATTGAAGGGATTTTTGGATGAGGGTTTCATCCGGTCGAGTATATCTCCATGGGGTGCTTCAGTTTTGTTTGTTCAAAATAAGATGGTTCATTTTGCATATGTATTGTCTACCGACAATTGAACAAGGTTACCATTAAGAATAAATATCATCTTCCAAGGATAGATGATTTGTTTGATCAACTCCAAGGTGTGAGTTACTTCTCTAAGATCGACATCTAGTCGGGTTATCACCAATTAAGGATGATGGAAGATATCATTTTAGAGACGGGTTTACATACTCGGTATGCTCCTTATGAGTTTTTAGTAATGTCGTTTGGTTTGACTAACGCTCCAGACATATTTATGGACTTGATCAAGAGAGTGTTTTGAGCGTATCTAGACATGTTTGTGATTGTGTTTATTGATGGCATCTTGATTTACTCAAGGAGTATGGATGAGCATGTCGATCATTTAAGGAATGTGTTGTGAATCCTCAATGACCAATAACTCTTTGCAAAATTTAGTAAATGAGATTTTTTGTTAAGATATGTGTCTTTTCTTGGTCGCATTTTTTTGGTAAGGGTATTGAGGTAGATCCTAAGAAGACGGGTGCAGTTAAGAGGTTTCCTAGACCTCTATCCCCTTCGAATATTCAAAGTTTCTTGGGTTTGGATGGTTATTATAGAAGGTTTGTGGAAGATTTTTCTTCGATTTCCTCTCTATCGACAACATTGACCCAAAAAAAGTTAAGTTCATATAGTCAGAAGCATGTGAGAAGACTTTCCAAGAATTGAAAGATAGACTCACCTCTGCTTCGGTATTGACTCTACCGGAAGGGCCGACGGGTTTGTTCTTTGTTGTGATGTTTCAAGGATCTGACTAGGTTGTTTTATTATGCAAAATGGGAAAGTCATTGATTATGCTTCAAGGCAACTCAATATTCATTCAAAGAACTATTCTACCCATGATTTGGAATTAACGAAGGTTGTGTTTACCTTAGAGATATGGATGCATTACTTATATTGTCACTCCTCGAGGCCACCCCCTTGACGTAACACGGGACCTAGGATCACGAATGACCCCAAGATAACCCTGTTTCTGGTATATCATAAGCATACTGAAAAATATCTAAGAAAAATATGAACTAATGCGGAAGCTAAATAAATTGATAACTGAAATGGGGAATACCCAACTAATCTATATATATAAAAGTACTAAGAGTTTAACAATATTGAACATTTATTCAAGCTAAAGCTGAATCTAATACCATGTCTGAAAAGGCCTCTAACTGACTAGAGTTACTGGGACATGTCCCAGCTAACCCTAGCAAAACTGAAAACTGAAATGAAAGACTGAATCTAAAAAAATATGTCTATTGTCCTCGAAGTATGATGAATCACCACTGAAGTTGATGAATACAAATCAGGAACCAATCTATATATGATCTGGATGCTGAGTATCTAAAGCTACATCATGAAAGGATATTGCGTAGAGTATGCGTTAGTACTTGGAATGTACTGAGCATGCAGGAAATGGAATATAGATGAACAAATATAACTGATCAATAACATAATTTGAACAAAATAATAATACTGAAATATAGTGAAAACTAAGCTAAATACAATGACCAAGCACTAATCATGAATTTAACATGTTGAGACTGAATACTGAAGTATAACTGAAAACCTGGTCAAATGCACTGAGAGTCTAACTGTGGGAGCTACTGTTAACTGACATAAAATCACATGAGCTAAATGTGGAGTCTGATGTATACGCCCCATCGAGAGGACCCAATATACCTTGTCAGGGGTATAAAGGCATGACTAGCGGGGTCACTAAATCTGATGCCCAACAGAGGGGATTTATACTCCTACGGGGGCACGTAGGTCTAGGACTATGAGGGTACGCTGAACCCCAGTAAAACTTGGTGCTAAGCCTACTCCCAACTGTAATGTGTTATGACACAACTTAACTTAAATACTGGATTAGCTCAATATTCTGACATGCTAACTGAGAATGCAACATTTAAGTATTGGTAAAGAAACATTTGAAATCTGAGGAATGTATATATGTTTATCTGACCTAGCTAGTGTAATTCATAAACTAAACGAATCTACACAACTAGGGTTCTGAGTTTCATGCAAGGAACTAAGCAATGATTCCACGAAAACATGATAATCTGATAAAGAATATTATAACAGCTAAATCACAACCAATATCTAAGGTTTTAGAAACCCTAGGTCTAAGCAAGATATAACGAATCAAGAATTTGACTGAATTATAAGGACCTAATGGGTGAAAGGAACCCACTAGTGAAATCCCACATACCTTGGTGATGAAATCTATGGAGAAGTCCTTCAATTTTGGGGATGGAACTGACGAAAACTTGTTGCGTTCTTTGAAGGGTTTTGAGTCGCCTCTTTATCCTCTTTTGTTCTAAGCTTGGTGAATTCTAGAGGATAATGGTTTAGGGCAAAATATGACTAGAATAATAGGCTAAAACTGACCAAAATGAAGTAGTTTAGGGATAAAATAATAAGTAAAAGATCCTATTACCCCTAAACTAAAAGTCGATTGGCCCATCGATAGAGATGACTGCTGGGCCATAAGTCGACTAATAGTCCGTCCTATCAGTCGTCATTTGGATGTCAGAGGGCTGAAATCTAGGGTCTAAAACTAAAAGTCAACTGTCCCCATCGATGGAGCTGACTGACGGGATGTAAATCAACTGACGGTCCATCATGTCAGTCGTCGTTTGGCTGTTAGAGGGCTAAAATCTGGGGTCTGAAACTAAAAGTCGACTGGCCCATCGATAGAGCTGACTGACGAACCGTAAGTCGACTGGCAGTCTGTAGGTAGCCTCCGTCGGTGGCACCTGCAACTTCTGAAAATTTAGAATTTTTCCTTTCTCGAATCTGGGGTATTATATATATGGTGTTCATGTTGATTTCTCGACCACAAAAGATTATAATATGTGTTCAAACAAAAGGATCTAAATCTTCTCCAAAGGATATGGCTTGATTTGCTAAAGGATTACAACATGATGGTCCTCTATTACCCCGGTAAGGCGAATGTGATGGCGGATGCTCTTAGTCGACTATCTATGGGTAGTGTTGCCCATGTGGAGGAATATAAAAAGGAATTGGCTTGAGATGTTCATAGATTGGCATGGTTGGGTGTTCGATTAGTTGATTCTAATGAAGGAGGTTTTATTGTTAACAATAGTTTAGAATCATCTTTTTAGTTAGATGTGAAAGCAAAGCAAAGTCTTGATTCGATTTTGGTTGAATTGAAGGAAGCGGTGCTTAAAAAGTCCGTTGAGGCTTTCTGCCAAGGGGGAAATGGTGTGATTCGATATCAAGGTCATTTGTGTGTTCCCAATATTGATGACTTGAAAGGGAAAATCATATCAGAAGCCCATAATTCTTGATATTCCATTCACCCGGGAGCCATCAAGATGTATCATGACTTACGAGAGGTCCATTGGTGGAATAACCTAAAAAAAGATATCGTGGAATTCGTGGCTAAGTGTCCTAATTGTCAATAAGTGAAAGTTTAGCACCAAAAGTTAGGATGTTTGTCCCAAGATATTAGTATTCCTACTTGGAAGTGGGAAGATTTGAATATGAGCTTCATAGTTGGGTTACTCGATACCCAATGACACACGACTTGATTTGGGTTATTGTAGATTGAATGAAAAAATTGACTCATTTCATTTCCATCAAAGTTTCTTATTTGGTGTAGGACTATGCTAAGTTGTATCTAAGGGAGATGGTTAGGTTTCATGGAGTGACCCTATCCATTATCTCCGGTCAAGGTACAAAATTTACTTCTCAGTTTTGGAAATCTTTCCAAAAGGGTCTTGGTATTCGTGTTAAGCTTAATACAGTCTTTCATCTTTAAATGGATTATCAAGCGGAGCGTACTATCCAAACTCTGGGATATATGTTGAGAGCTTGTGTGATTGACTTCAAGGGTAATTGAGATGATTATTTGCCTTTGATTGAATTTTCTTATAATAATAGCTCTCATTCAAGCATTGGTATGGCTTCATTTGAGGCACTTTATGGTAGAAGGTGTAGATTTTCAATAGGTTGGTTTGAAGTAGGTGAAGTTGCTTTGATAGGTCCCGAATTGGTACATGAGGCTATGGAGAACGTTTGACTTATTAGAGAAATGTTGAAAACGTCTCAAAGTCAATAAAAGTCCTATGTCGATGTTAGAAGAAGAGACCTTGAGTTTGATGTACATGATTGGGTCTGCTTGAAGATTTCACCCATGAAAGATGTAATGAGATTTGGAAAAAGAGAAAAGCTTAGTCCCCGTTATGTGGGCCCATATCAAATTTTGAGGTGTATGGATAAAGTTGCTTATGAACTTAATTTGCCTAATGACTTAGCATCGGTGAATCCAGTTTTCCATGTCTCTTTGTTGAAGAAATACATTGGTTATCCAACTTCTATTGTACCATTGGAAAGTCTTGTTATAAAAGAGAGTATTTCTTATGAAAAAGTTTCCGTTGAGATTTTGGACCGGCAAGTTAAGAAATTGAGAAATAAGGAGGTTGCATTCGTGAAGGTCGTATGGAGGAATCAAAGGGTTAAGGGTGCTACATGGGAGGTCGGGGCCAATATGATGTCCCATTATCCCCAACTCTTTTCCTCGGACCCTACTCTGGCTTGAGGTATTTAGTTCCTTATGTCATAGTCATTCTCATGTTTTCTCATGTATGCATACTCATGAAAACTTGATTTGAAATTTTTTATTTAGCTTTAATTGATTGCTTCATGATTATGTGCATTTGGGTATGATTTGCATGCATTCCTTATGGAAAGATGTTTCAAATATGTTTTAGCTTGGGGTTAATGTTCCTCTTTGTTTATATGTTTTTGATGATGAAGTTGTATTCTTGTTGGGTTGTTAGATCTCTTCCCCTACTGTAACACCCCGTACCCAAAAAGGGGTAATGAACCAAAAAATCAGAACCTACAGGTGCCATTCACGAGGACCACAGACGGTCCGTATATGGAGTTTGTGGATTGGCCACTCAGAAATTTCCCAGGCCATGAATGACGACTAGACCGTAAGTCGATGGATGGTCCGTGGTCTAGAGGTCCATCAATGGCCAAAATTATCTGTACTTAGTGACAGTGTGCAGGACGGACCGTAGGTCCACCCAGGTCTGTCGGTAGGGTCTCGTGGGTCAACAGCTGGCAATTATTTTCAGGGTTAGTTGGGTCTTTTCCTAATTAATTAGTTCCTATACTATGTCATTTTGCCTACATTTAGAACTCCTATATAAGCCTTTTTACCACCAAATTCACCCCACTTAAATCATTCTTCCAAAATCCCAAAAGAAAACCAAAACCTCATCTCAAATATTCTCTCTCTAGAACTTGAAGAAGAAGATTCAACTAGGGTTTGAAGCTAAGGATCCAAATTCTCCATTGAAGATAGCCAATTGGAGTTGAGGTATGGTAGCTTCCATCTATGGGTTCCTTCCACCCATAGAGTCCCCAAATTCCTCTTTTTCAAATGGTAGAATTCCCAATTAGCTAGGGTTTTCTTCAATCACCATGGGTTCTTTTGATTATTGATTTTAATGGTTTAATTATGTCTAAATATGGATGAATTGATGATTAAAAATGTTTTTATGATGTTTTCCCCATGAACCCATGCAAACCCCCGTGTTTTCGAAAATTGTGATCTCCTAGCGTTGGGTTGTTGATTATGAAAGAGAATTTTTATGATCTAAAGCATGCTGTGATAGAATTACATGAATTTATGATAAAATCCCTATCTAGTGTTAAAATTCTAGATTTGGTGATTGAAAGTAGTTTTGAACCTTGAAAGGGAAAAGTATGAGTTATGCATGATCTTATGAAACCTATGTAAATGCTTTAAGGGTGCTTTGAGAGTAAAGTGCCAATGATGATGTTGTTGTTGTGTTGTTGAAATGATATTCTCATAAAACACTCACAACCATGATGTGAAAGGTTTTCTCACATAGAAAGGATTCTTAGGTTGAAATGCTATTCTCACCTAATTTAATCAATGAATAAGAACTATTCTAATAAACTAGCTTAGATAGACAAGATGATATATCTTTCCATGGATAATGAGAATAAATAAGACAATACTATTCCGTGGGAATTATTCTTAGCACCGAGTGGATATTGACATTGAGATAGAAGCTCTCCCGTTAGTAGAGGTCGGGTTTCTAGAATAAGTCTCATGAGATGGAAGCTCTCCCGTTAGTAGAGGCTGGGTTTCTAGTAGCAATCTCTTTATCCCATAACTATGTGTCCCCATAGGTTGATTAGCTAGTGGATCCACTTCAGCTAGATGTTCATGGTTCTACCTTAGGCAAGTAGAACAACCCTTTTCGGTGTGGGAAACACCGGGTGATCATGTTTTAGCTTATATGATCTCTATGTCGGTTAAGGCTAATTTTCCCACAATAAGATGACTAATGAACTAAGGTTACTTAAAGAAGTATCTTTCATGTGTTCAAAGACTTAAAGATAATTTAGCTTGCATTGACCGTAATGTTTTGACTTGTGTTTTCTAACCCTCTTATATCATGTTTTATTGGTCAAATTGCATGTCATGAATGAAATGTCCTTCTTAGCATGTTTTAAATGTTTTTATGCATTGTTATCATACTTAGTGCATTTTTGTACTAACACATACTCTTGCCTACATTTTTTCCCAAATGTAAGGTCCGACAGGTAGGGTTTCCATTCTAGTGGCTAGAGCTTGGACTTTGATTCTTTCCGAGCTTGGTGAGTCTTCATGGTTCGAGGATGGACTTTCCTTATTGTAGTTTCACTTTTGTATTTCCTTTTTGAACATGATGTATGGGCTAGGTCCACTTTCATTCTATTGTAATAGGTAGCTATATTGAGACATATGAGTTAGACTTCCGTTTTCTATAAAATTCTTTTTGGACTTAAATGTTGTTTTACTCTTTATTATTCTAGTATTTTATGTTATGATATGCTAAGTTTCTTATATGGAGTCTTTCGGGGTTCTATATGCCATGTTACATCTAGGGGGTACCCCTGGGTCATGACACATACCCTCCTTGTATTGCCTTGAGTCCCATTCGAGGAAGAATGTCCTCAAGGAGGAGATATTGCAACACCTAGAAATTTAAGAAAGAAAAAAAATTTATGGACTGAAGTCTAATTTTACGAGTTCCATCTACGGATCATAAAAGCTTCTACGGGCCATAGATTGCAACCGTAGAAAGTGGAAAAATATCTTTTTTCAAAATAAGTCCCAGTACCCTTTTACAATTCATCAGGACGACCCGTCATCATATGTACGAGTCGTAGATAGGTCTCGTAAGTGAGTCCCAGACTTAGTGAAATTTTATGGGTCAAAGTTGAGTTCTACGGTTAGGGTCTACGAACAATAGAAAGTCCTACGGACCGTATAAGAGTTCTGTCAAAGTTGGGTAAATTTTAAGGTCCCAATACTTGGTATATGGTTGACCTGTACTGACCGTAGAAAGTCTACGGTTCGTAGGTCTGACCCGTAAACCAGTTCGACAGTTATCTTTTAAGGGACTTTTAAGTTTTTTCCCTAATCATTTTAAATCAAAAACATGTCATTTTGTCTTCTACCCTAAGCCCTTTAGGACCTAAAACTACTAATATCAACCTGATTCTCCTATTTCCCCAACACAAAGCTAAACTTATCCTCCCCGAATTCTCTCAACCTAAAGAAAAAGAAGAAGATATAGGGTTCCATTCAAGTTTCTAATTCACCATCTTTCTTGGGCTTTCAATATCAAGGTCTGTGTGTATTCTCCCATGGAGTCCTTTCCTCCATGGGGTCCCTAAGGATTTGAAGTTCCCAATTCAATTTCAATTGATCAAATTAGGGTTTCAATTCAATAAATGTGAGTTTCATCCTATTATAGTTTATTTTGGTTGATTAAGTATTCTAATGCATTATTTGATGTTAATCTATGATATTTAGTTGAAATTGCATTTACCCATGCCTCAATTATGCTTTCAGCCGCGATCCTATGATGAAACCATCAACTATTAACTATGAACTGTGAATTTTGGAATTATGCATGTTCTTATGAAATGATTATAAATGATTTGGGAGTACTTTTAAAGGAAAGTATCAATGCTATTGTGAAAAGATTTCTCACATACTATGATGATCATTATTGTGAAAGGTATTTCTCATAAATAAACTCACGTTGGTGAAAGATTTTCTCATCTATGTTGAATTATGTTTAAGGAGTTATTCTATGTTTTGATCTTGAAAGTTATGGATTGGTATTGATAATTGTCTTTCCTATGTTAAAATGATATTTGACTTTTATCTATTCGTTGGAATTTAGACTTAGTATGGAGGGGGAATTGAGGTGGAGGCTTAAATAAAGTAGTCTTTAGTAGCAACCTCTAGTCCCAAACTATGTGCCCCCTAGTATTGTCTTAAATGACCTAACTAGTGGATCCACTTTAGCAAATGATGATATGTACAAATTCTACCTTGGCAAGTAGACTCCCTTCTTTCGGTATGAGGGATATACCAAATTACATGATATATCTCTCATGGTCTTACTATCCATTAAGCTAATATCCCACAAAATGCTTATGTTTTTTTCAAAATGTCCTTAAGTCCTTTATGTTAATATGAATTTGACCATATTTTATGATTCTCATGTCATTTCTTCTTTAAATATTTTAAAAATGTCTCAATATGATCATGTCTAAGTGTTTTAAGTCATTTATGCTATGTTAGTGTGGGCATTTTAATATTACAAAAAAAAATCCATATATTGAATTGCCACATTGACAATTTTTGTAGTTCAAGTTTCCTCTAAGGCATTACTGCCTCTATTCATTGCTGTTGTTGGTGGACATTTTCTTTACTGCTTCTTCATTGGCAGTTAGAGAGTGCACAAATTGACTTTTGTCCGTTGAGTTGCACTTGCACGTTGAGGGGCATTTGTTGCCCACATTATTCTTTACTCTTAATTCCTCCATATTACCCTGTAACCTATGTAACTCCTAAGGCCATTATCTTCACTATTTACTACACCATTATCTTCCTATTTATTCCTAGGAAGACTTCTTCTACTATAAATAGTGGTGGTCTTCATTTGGTTTAGGAACATAAGAAAAAAGATAGAGAGGAAAAAGTTAGTCACAAAACAGAGTTCTTATTAGTTGAAGGGAGGTGTTCTATTTGTGGAGCTTTGGACTCAACTCTTGTCCAGAGTTGTTGAGTTATACTTTGTGTTAAGGTTGTCGTATCCTAGAGGGGACAAGTCAAGAAGGATTATTACTGGACCGGTGAAAAACATTTGTTGCAGTGGGCTTGAATCTCCTCAAAGAGAGCGAGATATCCGCGCCTCAGCCTGAAGATTTTTTTATTTCTTCAATTTATTTTCAGTTGTAATCTTGTAATTCTGTTTTTTTGTAATTTTTCACTATCAATTTTAAGGAGATTCATAATGGCTACAATTGAAAAAACCGCGGATGTCAAGATTGGAGACCTTGACAAGCCATTTCGGTTCAATGGTAACCATTTCAAGAGATGGAAGGGTAAAGTACTTTTCTACTTAAGTCTTCTTAATGTCTCTTATGTGTTAACGGAGAAGAATCGTAATAATGTAGACATCACCTCTATGAATGATGATGAAACTATTTCTCATCTAGAGAAAGTGGAAAAGTACGATGGTGATTCCTATAAGTATTGGTATTATATTCTTAATTGTCTATCTGATAATTTTTATGATTATTATGATAGAACTAACTCTAGTTTAAAGAAAATTTGGAAAGCATTGCAAAGTAAGTACGATACCGAAGAAGCTGGAGCGAAAAAATATGCGGCTAGTAGATTTTTTCGTTTCCATATGGTGGACAATAAATCAGTGGTAGACCAAGCTCAAGATCTTATAATGATTGTTGGAGAGCTTAGGTCTGAGGAGGTAAAAATTGGAGACAACCTTATTGTTTGTGGCATAGTAGATAAACTTCCACCTTCATGGAAGGAATTTCAAAAAATTATGCACCACAAACAAAAGGAAACCTCCCTTGAAACCTTAATAATGAAAATCCATATGGAAGAAGAGGAAAGGGGGCAAGACGCAGTTTTACAAACAGAAGAGAGCAACATCACAACGAAGGTAAATTTAATTACTTCAAATAATGCTAATCCTGAATCTCACAAAAATACTTCTTTGAAGCCTAAGAAGAAAAAATTCAAGAAAAATAATGGTAAACCTCCCAAGAAAAATAATGGTGAAAATAACCAAGCACAAAATCAACAAGTTCAAGATAAGGGACCATGCGTTATTTGTGACAAGAGTGGGCATATTGCTCGATTTTGCAGATTCCGAAAATGTGGTCCTAACCCTCAGGCAAACGTTACCGAAGAACCTTTTGTGGCGGTGATTACCAACATAAACATGGTTGAGAGTGTTGATGGATGGTGGGTTGATTCTGGTGCAAACCGTCATGTCTGTTATGACAGAGACTGGTTTAAAAAATATACTCATTTTAAGGATCCCAAAACCATCATACTTGGTGATTCTCACACAACTCAAGTGCTTAGAACGGGAGATGTCAAATTGTGTTTTACTTCTGGAAGGGTATTAACTTTGAAAGATGTAATTTATACTCCTTCTATGAGAAAAAATTTGATGCCTAGTTTTCTTCTTAATAAAGCAGGCTTTAAACATATTATTGAATCTGATCAATATGTAATTGTGAAGAAGGGTATTTTTGTGGGGAAAGGGTATGCTTGTGGTGGGATGTTCAAACTGAATGTAGGAATGAATGAATCTTCTACTTCTATTTATATGCTTTCTTCTATCAATATTTGGCATGCTCGTTTGTGTCATATTAATGATCGTTATGTTGGAATCATGAGTAATTTAGGATTAATCCCAATGGTTAAAAAGAATTTTTAAAAGTGTGAGGCTTGTAGTAAAGCCAAAATCACTAAAAGGCCTCATTTTCAAGTTGAAAGAAAAACAAAATTGTTAGAATTTGTTCATACTGATATTTGTGAACTTGGTGGAATTTTAACTCGTGGAGGTAATAGATATTTTATCACTTTCATTGATGATTTTTCTAAGTTTACATATGTTTACTTGATGAAAAATAAAAGTGATGCTTTTGAAAATTTTAAAATTTATCTCCATGAGGTTGAAAATCAGTTTGGAAGAAAAATAAAAAGAATTAATAGTGATAGAGGTCGTGAATATGAGTCAAATGAGTTTAATTCTTTTGTTAAATCATTGAGAATAATTCATGAAACTACTCCTCCTTATTCTCCTTCATCTAATGGTGTAGCGGAAAGGAAAAATAGAACTTTGGTTGAATTGACTAATGACATGCTTATTGAGTCACATGCACCTTTAAATTTTTGGGATGAAGCTATTTTGACTGCTTGTTATGTGTTGAATCGTGTACCTCATAAAAGGTTTAAATTCACATCTTTTAAATTGTGGAAAGGTTACATGCCAAATTTGGGATATCTAAGAGTTTGGGGTTGTCTAGCCTTTATGAGGCTAATGGATCCCAAGATTACAAAGTTGGGTAAGAAAGTTACTACTTGTGGTTTTCCTTCAAATAGTACAGCTTATAGATTTTTTAATCTTGAAGATAATGTTATAATTGAATCAGGTGATGCTATTTTTCATGAAACTAAATTCCCTTTTGATTCTAAAAATAGTGGGGGTAAAAGGATTGAACAAAATATTTTGTCAATACCTAGTTCTTCTACTTCTACTTTGAAAAATAAAAAAATTGATGATTTTGAGTTAAGAAGAAGTAAAAGAGCTATAGTAGAAAAGGATTTTGGTCATCATTTTTGTGTGTTTAATGTTGGAGATGACCCTCTCACTTTGAAAGAAGCATTATCTTCACATGACTCCATTTTTTGGAAACAGGTTGTAACTGATGAAATGGAATCACTAATTTCTAATAAAACTTGGAAGTTAGTTGATTTACCGCCGGGTTGTAAAATAATTGGTTGCAAATGGGTCTTACGAAAAAAATTGAAACCGGATGGATCTATTGATAAATATAAGGCTAGACTAGTTGCAAAAGGTTTTAAACAACTAGAGGGCCTAGAATTTTTTGATACTTTTTCACCGGTAACAAGAATTACATCCACAAGACTTTTAATTACTATGGCTGCAATTTTTGATTTGCAAATTCATCAAATGGATGTAAAAACTGCTTTTTAAAATGGAGACCTAAATGAGGAAATTTATATGGATCAACCCGAGTGTTTTGTTGAAGTAGGCCAAGAAAGTAAAGTATGTAAACTTACTAAATCCCTATATGGCTTGAAACAGGCACCAAAACAATGGCATGAAAAGTTTGATTCCTGCATGATTGAAAATGGTTTTAAAACAAATGAGTGTGATAAGTGCATATATCATAAGTCTTGGAATAATTCACATGTGATTATTTGCCTATATGTTGATGATTTATTGATCTTTGGCTCTAACATTAATGTTATTGATAAAGCTAAAAATATTCTTAGAAGCCATTTTAATATGAAAGAACTTGGGGAGGCAAATTTTATTCTTGGAATAAAATAACAAGAACATGTGATGAAATTTTCCTTGACTAGTCACATTATGTTGAGAAAATTTTGAAAAAATATAACTTTCATGATTGCAAGCATGTTGTAACTCTTTTTGATTCAAGTGTTCACTTATTTCCTGTTGAAAGTGAAAATGATGCAATAAATCAAAAGGAATATGCTACCATAATTGGAAGTTTGAGATATGTGACTGATTGCACTAGGCCTGATATTGCATATGCAGTAGGAGTACTTGGCAGGTTTACAAGCAAGCTAGGTAATGAACATTGGCATGCTATAACAAGAGTTATGAGATATTTAATTGGAACAATAAATTGTGGTTTGTTCTATAAAAAATATCCTACTATACTTGAAGGCTTTTGTGATGCAGATTGGAACACTTTGTCATGTGATTCCTGCCCTACCACTGGTTATGCCTTTACTTTTAGGTGGTGGTGCTATTTGTTGGAGATCAAAAAAGCAAACTATAATTGTTAACTCTACCATGGAGGCTGGACTAATTGCTTTAGCTTCAGCTAGTGAGGAAATGAATTGGTTAAGAGATTTATTATTTCAAATACCTTATTTTGAAAAACCAATTCCTCCTATTTTAATTCATTGTGATAGCACCGCTGCAATTGGTAGAGTTCAAAATCGTTATTACAACGGTAAATTCAAACCTATAAGGAGGAAACACAGTAATGTAAGATTGTATTTGACAAATGGTACCATTAATGTTGATTATGTCAAATCGTGTGATAATCTTGCACATCCTCTTACTAAGGCCTTAACAAGAGAAAAGGTCTGGAGCACATAAATCCTTGAGTCATATATGAGGAAACCCAACCTGGGGACTAGAGATCCTATAACCAAATTCAAAGGGAAAAACTAATCATATGATGACTTGTTGTGAAAAATGCACTATCTTTTTATTCCCTCCTCATGATGTGAGTGCATTGTTTCCTGTAGTGATTTGTGAAGGTTGAGTTGATAAAACTCTTAATGAATATATATATCCCGTATGGGTAGAATGTTAAGCTTACATGAGCACTCTCGACAGATTTCACCTATATGAGTGTGGAAGTAGGTCGCTTCCTATGAGATTTGGGCTTATTCTCATATGCACTCATGAAACCGGGATAACACAAGGCTGTAACGTAGTGGCTTTAAAGCTCATGTCAACACCTTGATTATTATGTGTGGACAGTGATATTTTATTTCCCTCAAGCAGTCATAGTTCAAGTCTGAGACCACTATGATTCTCGAGTAAAAATTATTGTTTCATTAAGTGAAGGTTTAATACAGAGCACACCTTCATTATGCATAGTAGTCTTCCTTCAGCTGATAGACTCTTTTGGTTAATATTATAATGAGTGGGGGATTGTTAGTGTAGGCATTTTAATATTACAAAAAAAATCCATCCATGCCTCGCTGCTTGTCAATCACATCGGAAAACACTGCTTCACACCCCCAAAAAAAAGAAGGGAGCTACGTCTGAGTTAAACTTGGAGATGGAAGTCTTCTTTCCTTTCCTCTAGAATATTAGATTGGAAGGCGGCGCCCTCGCCTCTCAATCCTTATTTGAAGGGAAAGATAATAGATTTTCTCCGAAAGGAATTAAAACCTAAGGAGTTATATTTTTCTCTTTATTCTCTTTATACGCAATATCTTGTAAGGCAAATAAAAAGATCTACCATGGCCTTATTTTGACATGGGATTTGGGTTACCTCCATTCGCTAGTTAGAGTTGTGCTCTTCCTGAGCAGCTTGCTTGCACTGTTGGCGGAGCTACTTTTTCTTACTGGATGCCCGGTGCCCACCAAAGCACAGACTCTACTCACTCATGTTGTAGGGGCTTCAAAGAAACCTTGTTCGGGGCTGCAGTTTTCTCTTTCTGTCGGAAAACGAGCTTCGCTTCTGGCAAAACATCGGGAGGGAGTGCTACTGCTTCCTTAATTCATCAATTCCCATCTATGAATGAGATCCAACCCTTTCCTTATTGTTTTCCCATAAAATGAACAAAAAAGGAATGCCTTTGAGTGAGAGCAAGAAAGTCATTGCCAGCTCTTTGAACGAATACGCTCTTGGGCCGCAGGAAGAGCATCTCTCTCTGTCTATTCAAAGATCTGAGACTGCTAGTGTTGTTGGTGACATTGGTTCCTCGTCCCTACTCTCCTATAACAACAACGAATGTGCTAAAATATTAGGGTCTCCCCGCATACGGCTCACACCATTCGAGGTGGCGAAGGCCCTAGTACTACTGACTTTGCACTAGATTAACCAGCCAAACAACTAAACACAACATTACAAAGTGTCCTTTTTTTCAGTGCAACATAGGAAAGCGCCCTCTTTTTTTCATCCCTGCAGCTTTCCAGATTTTGTATTGAACGCATGGCGTAGCTAGGACCCTTCAAATTCTGTTATATTGAATTTGCCACATTGACAATTTTTGCCGTTCAAGTTTCCTCTAAGGCATTAGTCCCTCTATTCATTGTTGTCGTTGGCGGACATTTTCTTTATTACTTCTTCATTGGCAGTTAGAGAATTCACACATTGACTTTTGTCCGTTGAGTTGCACTTGCACGTTGAGGGGCATTTGTTGCCCACATTATTCTTTACTCTTAATTCCTCCATATTACCCTGTAACCTATGTAACTCCTAAGGCCATTATCTTCACTATTTACTACACCATTATCTTCCTATTTATTCCTAGGAAGACTTCTTCTACTATAAATAGTGGTGGTCTTCATTTGGTTTAGGAACATAAGAAAAAGATAGAGAGGAAAAAGTTAGTCACAAAACAGAGTTCTTATTAGTTGAAGGGAGGTGTTCTATTTGTGGAGCTTTGGACTCAACTCTTGTCCAGAGTTGTTGAGTTATACTTTGTGTTAAGGTTGTTGTTTCCTGGAGGGGACAAGTCAAGAAGAACTGTTGCTGGACTGGTGAAAAACATTTGTTGCAGTGGGCTTGAATCTCCTTAAAGAGAGCGAGATATCCGCGCCTCAGCCTGAAGATATTTTTATTTCTTCAATTTATTTTCAGTTGTAATCTTGTAATTCTGTTATTTTGTAATTTTTCACTAACATGCTATAATTCCTATGTTTATGCATATTGTCTCATACTTAGTACATTCCATGTACTAATGTACACTTGTACCTATATTGTCTCACTAATGTAGGGTTCCGACGCTCCTACCTCCCATACTTGTGGCTAGTTTATCCTTTGGGCTTTTGAATATTGGCGAGTCATCATGTTCCGCGGACCGAGACTCTTTTAATTCGTTTATGTCATTTTTGTTTTTTGACTTTGTATGTGATGTATGAGTTACATCTTAATCACTTTTCTTAAGATGTATTAGATGGCTTTGACACTTATGTTAGACTTCTACTTGTCAAACTCTTTTGATGTATAAATGCTATCTTTTAAAGTCTTTATTTCTATTGTCTTGTATGATGTATGTCAAGTGGCTTGTGTAGCGCCTCTTGGGGTTCTATACGTCATGTTACGCCTAGTGTCTGCTTTGGGTCGTGACAATGTCATCACATCCTGGGATTGAAGAATGAGCATCTTATAAAAAAAAAAAAAAAGTAGGAAGGAGAGTAATAACGTCGTATTATCCATCTGAAGCAATAGCTAAAGTTTTGTGCTGGTTATATTTTTTTTAAAGAATATAATATGGAGTAATGTTCACACTTGAATACTTTAATATTGTCACGCCTCGAGACTACCCCCGAGAAGGGGACACGGGACCTAGGACCACAAGTGATCCCAAGCTAACCCTGCTGGCATGATCATGAGCATACTAAAGATAATAAACTGATGCAGAAGCTAAATCATAAATAAAATGAAAAGATGGGGAATACCCATGTACTATAACTGAGATACATGAAAACTGATGAGTTTAATACAAAGAAGATATTAACTCCATACTAAGCTGAATCTAACTATGTCTGAAATAAGCCTCTAAACTGACTAGAAATGTTGGGACATGCCCCAACTAGGTCTAGCAAAACTGAAACTAAAGACTAAAAGCGATAAAGATAAACATGTAACTAGTCCTCGAAAAATAAGGACTCACCACTGAAGCTGCTGAACTGAAGATCGGGAATCGATCTAAGCGTGATCTAGATGCTGAGAACCTGAACCTACATCACGAGAAGATGTAGCGCACGTATGCGTCAGTACTTGAGTGGTACTGAGCATGCAGGATAGAGTAAAGCTGAAATAACATATAACTGAACAAAGCAATAAAGCAATGATATAATCTGAACATGATGTAGAAACTGAATACTGAGCTAACTGAATGCAATGACCAAATTTATAACATACTGAGACTGAATACTGACTGTACGGAAATATGGTCAATGCAATAGAGTCTGACTGAACTGTGGGAGCTCCTAATAACCGACATAAAACCACATGAGCTAAATGTGGAGTCCGATGTATATGCCCCATCGAGAGGACCTAACATACCCGGCCAAAGGTATAGAGGCATGACTGGCGTGATCACTAAACTGATGTTGCCCACAGAGGGGACTTACACCTACGTGGCTCGTAGTTCTAGGACTATTTGGGTACGCTGAAACCCTAGTCCAACTCGGTATTATGCTACTCCCAATAGATTAAGTGGTTAACACATTATATATGACTGAGTTTCTGTAAATACTGGATAGCTCGAAACTGAACATGCAAACTGAGAATGCAACAATTAATCTGATAATGATGCATTCATAAACTAAGGCATGTATAACTGAATATATTATGACTGAAATACTGAATAACTCAAAATACTGACATGTAGATACTCATACTTGAAAACTTCTTTTTTTGAAAACAATTCAACATCATATTATACTATGATCATTGATGACTTGGGAAGTCATACTGCATAAACATTGATGGTATATCTAGATACCATACTATTCATACATTGATGACTACTCAATTATCATACTAATCATGTTTTAGAAGCTCTTTCTCAAAACTCATCTTAACTTTCTCAAAAACTTAGTTTAAAACTCAAGTGTTGTCTTAAAGAAAAACTTCTCAAGATTTATAACTCAAAATAGGGTTTATGCTGAAATATACTGATAATGTGGCATAAAACTGGAGCATGTATATCTGAATAACTGAAATATCTGACCTAGCATGTGTAATTCATGAACTAATGAAATACATAGCTAGGGTTCTGAAATTTATGTAAGAAACTGAGCAATAACATGATAATC
>JAJOOE010016729.1:0-61368 GCA_036250405.1 Solanum raphanifolium
GCGTTAGGTAGCTAACTCAAAGGGCTTTCCATGGATATATTATTGGCCACCCAAATAATTTGTGTGCTAGGAGATATGACCCTCCAAAGTAGACCCTCGATAAAGGCTTCACTTGGAAATTTCGGATTTTGATACGGTTGCCCTAAAATTTGGGTTAGACCCATTTCCCACTCAATTTGACCCCCTAAACAAGAATATGAAGTTGTATTTTCGAAAAATGAAACGGATCTTTTTATATACAGCTAAACAAGTTTCCGGTAACTTACGAAGCACATTTTAAAGAACTTTTTGGGTCAAATTCAAATATAATCATTTCATTAAGTTCTCGACTGCAAACTCACATGTGAGGCTCTAGTTTCACTCTATCATTTTTCGGGTCGTTACAGTTCATGTACCAATTAAAGACATAGTAAAGCAACTTCACCCACTTTGAACCAGTCTAAGAAGATCTACACCTTCTAACATATAGATCCTCAAATGGAGCCATAACAATTCTTGAATGATAGTTATAATTGTACGCAAACTCAATCAAAGGGAAATGATCATCCTCGTTACCCTTAAAGTAAATTACACAAGCTTTCAACATATCTTCCAAAGTTTGGATAGTATGCTACGCTTGCACATCGGTTTGCGGATGAAAGGTTGTATTAAGCTTAACACGAGTACCAAGCCTCTTTTGATACTCAACTTTCACTTATTGACAGTTAGGACACTTAGCCACAAATCCCGTAATATCCTTCTTCATCCCATTCCACCAATAAACCTCCCGCAAGTCACGGTACATCTTGTTCTGTAACACCTCGCCATTTGAAAGAACTACAAGGAGATAGAATTAGAAAGACTGATTTTTGGAAATAATGTAAATCTGGAAAATTGGCTAAACCAAGTTATGTTAGAGTTTTTGGTCAACTTCAAATGACCATAAATCTTAGCTCAAGATGAGTTAGATGTAATTCCAGATACCGTAGGAAATATCTTGGAATTATCTTTCCAACGCCACCGATTTTGTGCGATTCAGAGTTCATAAAAGTGAGATATACCCATTTGAAGTTGGGTTGTTCAAATAACGAAAGTCTAAACCGGATTTTTGAAGGGTATAATGGTCTTTGAACTACCCATTTAAATTATTTCGTTTTTAGTAAGTTATGTGGGGTCTAAACTGAGTTAGTTTATTTTACGCAATTATGAAATACGCTAGGGCTTTGATAGAAGAGAAGAGAGGAGAAAGGAGAGGAGAAGTTCAAGATTCGTCAAGTTCTTGCAAGTTTGGTTGTGGATTTCGCCAAGTATTCAATCCTATGAGGTATGTGAGACTTTCAAAGCATTAAGTTTGTTCACCCACGCGCCAGTCATGTATGTTTTACTGAAATTCGTTTCTAGAAAGTTGAAAGTATGACGTTCTTGAATTATGTTCTTGAACTTTGCTTTAGTTCTTGAGATTTGATGGGATTGTGGAATTCTTGATGAAATCGTGTCGATTTAAGGGTTTCTTTGAGTTAGAATCTTGTGTTTATATACTGGGTATTTGAATCTAAAGAGGGATTGAGAAAAAGAATTGGATTTAGGTGAATTGGGGTGAGAAAACGAAGAAGGAAAAAGTCGAGCAAGTTTTGGAACGCAAGTCCGCATCGCGTACTTCCACCCCAATGCACACAAATCACCTCCGCATCACGGAGAAGACGCGGACTCCTCTGTTTCAAAATAAATTTTGGGATCAAATATTAAAATGCATCTCTGCGTCGCGGACTTGTTTCCAGATAGTGATTTTTGACCGTTTCACATGTTTAGCTATCTAAAAAGACTCCTAAACATCATGAGATCTTTCCTATCACAAATCACGATCCTTGAATCCATAAATTCAATTCAAGGAAAGTTAAGAGTCAAGTCAAGAGAAGTTCATAGAGTTATTTTCAAAAGTCTTGTACAAAAGTTTTAACTTTGTTTTTAAGACATAAGCTTTGAGTTGAGTAAAGAGTAAGAGCGAAGTTCATTTCTTCAAAGATTATACGGGAACTAAGTATTCCCAAGAGTTAAAATATTTTCACATTTGAGGAATAGAGGAAAAACCGATTTCCAAGAGAGCTTTTAAGCAAAGTTTTGAGTAATTATCTCAAACTAAAGAAAGAGTTTTGTTTTTAAAACATATGAGCTAAGTATATTTTCAGAGTAGTATTGAGCACCGATATGGAAATGTGAGTTCATAATAACTCAAGACTCCATAAACCATGTAGCCATCATGGGTAGAAAAAGGATCATACTTTTTAGATTATTCCTTAGTGCTTTTAAGCATAGACTAGTGGATCCACTTAGTTAAGGCATTCTATATGACGGCAAAGTATAGGACAGTTCTGGCAGTATGGGCAAGACGATGTATCACCACTTAGGCTCATAGAGGTGGTTGTCGGTTAGAGAATCTCCCACAATAATTATATTACTTTATGATATGAGTAAATTGCGTTGCTATTCCATTCCTTTAACAAATTAAATTGTTACCTACTATTTTAAATACTCTGTATAACTGCACGCTATTGTTGTTGTGTACTTTGCATTTTAGTTGAGTTATTTATGAGTTGAGTAAACCCAAGGTAAGTTATCCTTTCAGATTCCTTTCAAGCTTTGGTTATGTTTATTTTTCCCCTCGCATACTCTTACATTCAATGTACTGATGTCATTTTCCCTGCATCATTTTATCATGCAGACACAGGTAACCAGGATTAACATCCATCACATCATTGATCTAGTTGAACACTCACAGTTAGTTTATGAGCCTCATTGCTTTACGGAGGGCTCCTTTTTACATTGCTTTCTAGTATTTCAGTTATTAGGATGATTGGAGTCTTGTCCCGACATCCTTCTTTGTTTTAGAGGCTTCATAGATGAGTAGTTATAGTTCTTTAGTCTTTCCATTTTAAGTTGTATATGTTAAGACCTGAGTTCCCATTTTGGCTAAGCTTTATATTTGTTTAACTTATTGCATGTGTTATGTTTTGAGACAATTTCTTATGTTTAAGTCTTTCACTGAGTAAGTAAGCCAGACCAAGGGTTCGGTTGGGCCAACAATGGTTCTCGAGTGCCAGTCCTGCCTAGGTTATAGGCCCGTGGCCTGACAAACTTGGTGTCAGAGTATAGAGTTCAATGGTCCTAAGGAGTCTATGAAGCCGTGTCTATAGAGTCCTAGTTATTAGTGTGAAGCGCGCCACATCTATAATTAGGATGTTGCAACACATAGGAAATTACCTCACTTCTTTCACACTCATTTCGTGCGTTAGAGTTTGATCTCTAAAAAGTTTCTTCTAACTCATACTTGTGCGCATCTTTCAGTTAATCATGCCGCCACGAAGAGCTGTCAGAGGTTGTCCTGCTAGGCGTAATATTGAGGAACGAGGGGTACCTAATGCACCTGAAGTTCAACCTCAAGGAGAAGTTACCAATGCTGAGTTCAGGGAAGCAATTCGAATGTTGAGCCAAGTTATTACTAACCAGGTTGGGCAACAAAAAGGAGCTAGACAAAAAGTGGCTGATACTTCGAGGACACGAGAGTTCTTGAGGATGAATTCTCCAAGTTTTACTGGTTCAAGCACGATTGAGGATCCAGAGAACTTTATTAAAGACCAGCAAAATGTATTTGAAGTAATACACGTTGCTAATGCTTAATGAGTAGAACTAGCGGCATATCATATGAAGAATGTTTCTAGGACTTGGTTTGACCAGAAGAAGAAGGGTATAGGTGAGGGAGCACCACCTACGAGTTGGGCTTTTTTTGAGGAGGCCTTCTTGGGGTGATTCTTTCCCCGATAACTGAGAGAGGCCAAGGTACGAGAGTTTCTCACTCTTAAGGATTATTCACCAAGTGTTCATGAGTATGGGTTGAAATTCACTCAACTATCCCATTATGCTCCGGAGATAGTTGCAGATATAAGTAGTAGAATGAGTTTGTTTGTTACTGGGTTGTCTCCCCTGTTGAGTTAGGAAGGTAAGGCTACAATGCTAATAGCTGACATGGATATAGTAAGGTTAATGGTCTATGTGCAATGGGTTGAGGAAGAGAAGCAGATGGATATGGAGGAATTCAGAAATAAGAAGGCTAAGACGTCAGGGAATGAGTCCGGGTAGCAAAAAAATAATGCAAACTGGTCTTCTTTCAAACAAAATCAAAAGGGACCTGCTCCATCATCTACTAGTGCACTTGCATCTAGAAACAAAGGTGAGTAAAATAGTAATAATTAACAGCACTGCAAGGCTAGACCTGCCTAATCTCAGGGTGGTGTGGCACAAGGAGGTAACTGGGCTTCTTGATGTTTGCGTAATCAAGGACACAACTTCCGATGCAAGTGTCTACAATCGTGCAATAGTATAATAACCCAACCATGGGTTGGGATCGTTCCCAAAGGAGTGGTTTTGAGAATTAATAGAAAAATAAAATTTAGTTCTAACTAGTCGTAGCTAAAAATATTAATGACTAAAAGCATTGTAAATTAAAAGGGGACACAAGAGTGTAAATTAACAATGGGGGTTTTGTCACAAGGAAGTAAAAACAACAAAATAAACAAGGATTTCTAAGTAATGAGAGGGGATCCTTGGGATGTGACGGGAATACGGGTTAAGTTAGATTATTGGGTACATGCTCTCTATAGAAGATTCATAGAATAATTGTGACTAGGCTAGTCTTTAAGGGGGATAAGATCTCTCTCCAGCAACTTAACCCTTTTCAAATGCGTACCTCTCGGACACCCATTTGCCTCATGAAGACCAGCCTATACCTTAACCCACTCACTCTCTCGAGCTGAGTGTGTCGACATGGGACTAGGGTTCACTCTTTCGAGCTGAACCTCATGTCGACCCACTCACACTGACCATCAATCTAGTGGTCTTAGTTTTACGACCTCTCTCTCGAGCAAGCTGAAAACACATAAATAAACTTGGTTTTGCAACTACAAATTCATTAAATTCATCCACAACCACTAAACGAAATCACATTTAAACTATGAATACACAATCAACAAGAAAGACCAAACAATTATCTCAACCCATATTCACTAAATCACACCCCAAGAGTTGGGGTTTTTAGCCACACATCAAGAGATAGAAATTTATACCTAAATGAACTTGCATTCAATTGGGTATAAAGATTTAAGTCTTGTTATAGGCCAATAATGAAGAATCCAAGAGACATAAGTCCAAATCCTTGGAGATGAAACCCTCTTCTTCTTCAAGTTTTCAAAACCCTTTCAAAAACAGAGCAAAAATATCAAAAAGTACTATTCTATATGATAATTATAATAATTATTCCACACTTAAAACTATAACTCTAACTATTATTTATAGTTTCTACAGATTTGTGTTGCAGCGGATCATTCGGCGTCGTTAGTCGAAATCGGCGATCAACTCGGCGATTCGCCTTTTGGTGTAGTTCATTGCCGTCTTGCACCATCATTTGGCATCGTCATGCTCTGGGTCATTGGGCGACATGGTACTGCTTCATGGAACTTCTTAGCAATGCGCCAACTGCTCCCTTTTTCCGCCGACTTGATCCTTTCCTTCAGGGCTTAGCACACTGGAACAAAAGACAAAGTAAGATCCTTCGGCGACTCGCCAAGTTGACTCAGCGATCCTCATGCTTTCATCTCTTCGTTCTTTTTAGCCATTTCGTTTCTTTTTGCGACGTAGCATCCATGCTTTCCTTCTAACTTCAAATACTTGAAACTTAAGGGTTTTCATCAGATATTGAGATAAAATAAGCATTTGAGGACACAATTTCTATTAAAATACAACCCTAAATGAGTCTAATTTGTGGACTCAGCAACACCCCCAACTTAAACTTTTGCTTGTCCTCAAGCAAACTCAAGTTTAGTCATTCAAATAAGGTGTCTCAAACAGTGCTACACAAGACTCAATCATGAATGCACACAACAAGACTCAATTTACTTATACAAAGATCTAATCTGCACTGAAAGATTCAAGTTATGATTCACCAATATCAAAGAACCTCATGCTGAGAACAATTGCTTCAAATGCAAGTTTAAGCTCAACTAAAGTGTTCGAGGGGAATTATTCTATAATCAGACAATGGTTCATAGTTAAAGCTTCAGAATCAGATGGAACTCTCACTCTCACAAAGAAGAACACAATGCATGCTTTCACCCATAGGTTTGCCCGTATTTTCCAATCAACATTTATTTCAGCTCACTCAAGATAAAAAAAATGTCTTTTCAAGGCATTTAATAGGGCTAAGTGCAAATGTATGATCATTTAGGCTCAGCGACTTTCATCCTCATGAAATGTGGTGCTCACAACACTTCATTTCATTTTTCCTTCATTATTTTCATTAGTGCAGCATAGGTCATCCTCTTATTCGCTTCCTGTGGATTGTTTGGGAACCTCATCTCTTTGCACTTTATTCCACAACTTAATTTTTCTTTTTTTTTTTCTTTCTCTTTTTTTTTTTATATGGAGGGGTGCCATTATTCTTAAAAGCATGGGTAAGAGGAAACCATCATGCACTTCTTGACTTGTCTTTTTCTTTTCACCACATCCCCAACTTAGGCTTTTGGCCTAAGTTGGCTATTTAACTAACCACAATTTCACGAGAATTATGGGTAATGGATAAAGAAAAGTTATGCTTTCATCAAGTTTCTTCCAAAGAAGGGTAAGACTCAAAGGGTTTTCAAGAGAAAATCACACGCTCACAAGGTAGGTCACAAAAGAGGTCTATGTCAAATTGGTTCACACTCTTCGAAGTTGCCTAAGATCATATCAGGAGAAAGTCTTACTTAGTTAACCGGACCAACAGGGCAAATTCTAGGTGTTTTCATGCATAGTTCTAATTAAGCTTATCACAAAAGCCATCGACACTTAAGTCAAACAAGACTACACATTTTTGCTAGTATGCAATGGTCATCACAAGAAAATCGATTTGATAAATGACTAATCACAATGAGATGCAAAGAGTTAACATATTGTATATGCAACTTCATTTGGCCTCATCGTAGCCGTACATTAACGTTCATTCGATTGTAAGCACTATTCAAGTCATCAATATTGATCGGAACTGAGACTAAAATTTTGCAAAAGAACAGCCACTTTCAACATACGAAAGGTGGCAAAAAAAATTTTATTTTAAAATAAAAGAAGCCATAAGCTGAAATATCAACATAAACAGTGTTTAATATAATTCAAGCACAAAGCCCAAGTATACACGACATACGAATATCAAAAGCACACAATGGTAGGCCTCACCCCACCACAAATAAAAGCAATTTGTCTTCAAATGGAATTAACACAGAATTCGAAAGGTGAAATAAAGAAAGACAGAGAGAGAGGTAAAGAGGGGATCCTGGCTAATTGGTCGCTCCATCTATCTGGGCTTTAGTGCTCGGAGTAACCCCTAGAAGGACCAGCTCCACTGGATCCAGCAACAGGTGCTAAGGAAACTTGCACAATAGCATCTATCATAATTTCTTCCGTCTTGGTCAGGTCTTCATCTGCAGCTCCCTTAGTCTCCTCATGCATCTCTTCATTAGTCTCTTCTTCTGACTCAGGATTGGCTATCTGCTTTGCCCTATCTTTATGTCCAGTGGTGGTATGAGGCATCTCTGGCACATCTGGAATCTCCATTGTTCCAAAGACCAGGGACACATCGATGGACTTTAGATGGTCTACATCTTTTTGCAGTTCAGCAATGGCATCTTTTAAAGCCGTCACCACTTCTGTGGGCCCTTTGGTTGTGCTCACACACTGCTATCTTGGCCTCTAGGGCCTCAATGGTAGTGCTTATAGGTGTCACAACATCAGTTAGGGCAATCTGGATCATGCATGAAACAGAGGCCTCTAGACTAGCAGCTCTATAATTAGTAGAAAAGGCCAGTTGTCCCATCCGGAGTAGGAAAGCCTGGGTGAGTGGAGGCCGGGGAACAACAGCAACAACAGTGGGTCTAGGAGATCGTGCAGCAGTAAAAGAACCTAGAGTATCAGTAGGAGTAGCAGTGGTAATGGATATACCTGAAGACCCATGGGCCAGAGTAGGCAGAGGTGCCTTTGCAGGTGATGATTCTGTGTTTACTAACTCCACCGATGCTGCTTTCTTCCTTTCTGCTTGATCCTTAATGTACTCGGTTTCAATCCTTTGGATATCAGTAGAGGATGTAGGCATCACTTCCACATCCTTCTTGGCATCTCAAGGAACCCGGGCTCGTTTGCATCATTCAGTGATCAAGACTGGGAATGGAAGTGAGGTTCGACTCTGCCTTGCACGCATGAGTATCTCTGAAGCAATGATTATACCCAAGTTTATCTGAGTCTCCTCTATGATGCAACCTAGGAAAGCTGCATTGGCAAGGTGAGTGATCGACTCATTCTAGGATGGCATAATTGTGCTGTTGATAAAACCGAACCACAACCTTGCAGCTATGTTTAGTTCTTTTTTTTCGATTGGAACTCCTTCTGCCAACCACTTCAGAGTCTCATATGAAATTAGTGGGGCTAACCACTTTTTCATATCATCAAGCTTCTTTGTTCTAATCAACTGCTGGCAGTGATCCCTAATATTCGTAGACATGCCCATGACTGCGTTAATTACCTCACTATCACACGTCACCCTCCTACCTCTGACAACCACATAGTCAACTTTTTTGAAGATTGCGGCTAGCTACTTTTTATGGGGTATTAGTGCACTATATGCACTGTAGAACTCTCTTACAAAGTTTGCAATATAAGGGCCACGGGGTTTAGTGAAGATTTGGAACTTGTGGTACCTCAGGCGCTCCATTATCACTGGGTGCCTGTCTATAACCCCATCTATGGACATACGCTTTTCCTCCAGAATTGTCCTCAGCCCCTGAGCCTTTACTCGATTCTTTGACTTAGGCGGGGGACCCTGTAATGGAGGCGCTAATACCAATGCATGTTCTTGAACTGGAGGTGTAGTGGTGGTAGGCTGGGGAGTTTTGACCCTAGATGGATCATTCAGCTTCTTAGTTCGTTGCTCAGCCCTCTGTGCTATTAACAGATCATCCTCATCAGAACCCACACCTTCGCTATCAGATTGGTTGGGGTCATTTGTCTAAAATCCATCACTGTCAGTGCTTGCATCTGATAATTCAAGGGTCTTGTCTTTGCCCTTGCCTTTTCCACCAGCTTTGGAAAGTTTAGCAACCTTGCTTCTGGAAGCAATTCCATCCTCGTTGATGATAATCCCTTTTATTTTACCTTGAGATGGCCTGCTTCTTCCTGCAACTTTAGATCTAGCGATTTCTACAAAGAATTGGGAAGAAGTTTAAAGCGACTAAATCAAACTAATGGGGATACAATTGCAAAAAAACTCGCCGATCAGATCGGTAAATCTTAAAGTTACTTTTTTAAGCTAGGCCGAGCTCGCCAATAGGAGTTGGCTCAAGAATGATAACAAGTTGGCTATGGGATAGACTTTTGGCGAGTCATCGAAGGCTTTGGGGGTCCAAAGAGTTCTCGCCGAAAGATACAAAATCCATATCATGAGTAGAATGAAGTTAAAGGTGAGATGGGATCATTAGGTGAACCGCTGAGCGGTTTCGCGAGCTTGACCCATATCGCCAAGCAACCCAACATGCCTATTCCCAACCTATCTTCTCGATTTCAACCCCGCAACCCTAGAAAACCAAATCAAAACTTGCAGTAGATCAATTAAGCTTACAGTTTTCCTGGCCTTTTCCCAACTTAAACAGTATTTAGGGGCACCTCATAAAATTTCATTCATGCTAAATCATTAGATTCACGAATCAAAAGAGGCACTGGAATAGTCTAAATTTATCAGAGAGGCACAATACACGATATAGGTTAAAATTACTTCCAATGAGAGTATAAATATCACAATTAAATGCAGGTTTGGAGAACCAACCTTTTAGGTAAGTTAATCAAGATTGTGATGCGAGGCAACAGATTAGTACTGATCCAAGCACTACCAAATTAGCTAAAATACTAACGAGATGCGAAAATTTTTGAAAATAATAAGGACGAGAATTTTGCGAAAATCGAGAGTGAGAGACTATGAAAAAGGTTGAAAGTCAAAACCCGTGGCTTTATAAAAACCATCCTGATCTCAACCATTCGGCGAGCTTAGTTGATTTCGCTTCGCTACTTCAATCAAAGTGATGATCCAAACAGCGGTCTTTGTCGGTGTCGGTGATTCACCAATTGGACTTGTGTAATTCATCATGTACCTTTCACAAACTTTTCATGTCCGATCCTACTAAATCAAAACACCATTATTTCAAAAATAACATATTACAAACATTTAAGGGTTTTGAGTTGCCTCCCAAACAGCATCGTAGTTAACGTCGTGGCACGACGCAAGTCCGCACTCAAACTCCATTTTTGGGGTTAGCTCTAGTATCACTAGGCAACCCCCTGTTTTGTTACGGGTGGAGATCGGGTGATGCATAACCCATGAGGTTCTCGAGCATCTGAACAGCTCTGGAATGAGACCAAATCAGATGTTTCATTCCTTTCAGCTCACTATCTTGCTCTGTCACCTTGTGCAAAATGATTGAGAGCATTCCCTCAAGGCATTTAACCTCAATGTCCTTGAAACTTCTTCGCTCATGAGGAGGGTTGTATTAATCCTTCCTCTTATGCTGGACTTCGATCTTCACCATCTTTTTGGCCAACTCATCCATCTGAGTCAGTAGGCGACCAACATGATGTCCTTTTCTACTTCTTGGTTCGTTTCAGCCATTTGATTAAGCAGTTGAGCTACTATCACATATGATTGTTTTACAATGCCTCCCGGAATGAGTTGGTCGACCAACCTTTGCTTCCAAGGACAAAGACTTCTGTAGAAGCAGTCAAGGAGAGCTATGTTGGGAATGTCATGATTTGGGCAATGTTTGATCGCTTGTGGATCCGTTCACCTTCCAATTGCTTGAAGGTGATGATACGATCCTGGAACATCATTACCTCTAATGGAGGAAACTCCATTGTCTCCCGAGTATAGCTAGCTATGCTCACTTCCCCTGTTTGGATAGAAACAAACTAACAAAACTAAACTAAAGATTAAGTGAGTAAACAACAACTAAGGAGAACAAAAATTCTATAAATCTAAGAATTCTCAAATAACACCATTCCCCGGCAGCGGCGCCATTTTGATGTTTGTATAATCAAGGAAACAACTTCCAATGCAAGTGTCTACGATCGTGCCGTAGTATAATAACCCAACTAAGGGTTGGGATCGTTCCCAAGGGAGTGGTTTTGAGAATTAATAGAAAAATAAAATTTAGTTCTAACTAGGCATAGCGAAAGACATTAACGACTAAAAACATTGTAAATAAAAAGGGGACACACGAGTGTCAATTAACAATGGGGGTTTTGTCACAAGAAAGTACAACAACAACAACAACATACCTAGTGAAATCCCATTAGGTGGGGTCTGGGGAGAGTAGAGTGTACGCAGACCTTACCACTACCTCGTAGAGGTAGAGAGGCTATTTCCGAAAGACCCTCAGCTCAAGTACATCAAATCCAAGTAAAAGGAGAGGAAAACAGTGTATAAAACATAACATCCAATAAAGAAGATAGTAAAAACAACAAAATAAACAAGGATTTCTAAGTAATGAGAGGGGATCCTTGGGATGTGATGGGAATACGTGTTAAGCTAGATTTTAAATTCTTTTAATAGAAGATTCATAGATTAGTTGTGACTAGGCTAAGCTTTAAGGGGGATAAGCTCTCTCTCGAGCAACATACCCTGTTTCAAATGTGTTCCTCTCGAACACCCACTTTCCGCATGATGACCAGCCTACACCTTAACCCACTCACTCTCTCGAGCTGAGTGTGTGGACATGGGACTAGGGTTCACTCTCTCGAGCTGAACCTCATGTCGACCCACTTACACTGGTCTTCAATCTAGTGGTCTTAATTTTACGACCTCTCTCTCTCTCGCAAGCCAGAAACACATAAATACACTTGTATTTGCAACTACAAATCCATTAAATTCATCCACAACCACTAAACTAAATCACATTTAAACTAAGAATAGACTATCAACAAGCAAGATCCAACAAGTATCTCAACCCATATTCTCTAAATCACACTCCTAAGAATTGGGGGTTATAGCCACATATCAACAGATAGAAATTTATACTTAAATGAGCTTGCATTCAAATGGGTATGAAGATTTAAGTCTTGTTACAGGCCAAGAATGAAGAATCGAAGAGACCCAAGTCCAAATCCTTGGAGATAAAACCCACTTCCTGTTCAAGTTTTCAAAACCCTCTCAAACTCAGAGCATACATATCAAAAAGTACTATTCTATATGAAAATTATAATAATTATTCCACACTTAAAACTAAAACTCTAACTAGTATTTATAGTTTCAACAGATTTGTGCTGTAGCGGATCATTCGGCGTCGTTAGTCAGAATCGCCGATCAACTCGGTGATTCACCTTTTGGTGTACTTCATTGTCGTCTTGCAACATCCTTTAACATCGTCGTTCTCTGGGTCATTAGGCGACATGGTACTGCTTCGTGAAACTTCTCGTTGATGCACTGATTACACCCTTTTTTCTGCCGACTTGATCCTTTCCTTCAGGCTCAGCACACTCGAACAAAATTCAAAGTAAGATCCTTTGGCGACTTGCCAATTGGACTCGCGATCCTCAGGCCTTCATTTCTTCGTTCTTTTCAGCCTCTTCGTTTCTTTTTTGCGATGTAGTGTCCATGATTTCCTTCTAACTTTAAATACCTGAAACTTAAGGGTTTTCATCAAATATTGAGATAAAATAAGCATTTGAGGACACAATTTCTATTAAAATATAGCCCTAAATGAGTCCAATTTGTAGACTCATCACTCCTGCATGTTCTAAGTGTGGTAGAACCCACCCAAGTAAATGTCACGAGGGCTGCACAGGTTGTTTCAAGTGTGGACAAGAGGGTCACTACATGAAAGAGTGTCCTAAGAGCCGAAAAGGTAATGGAAATCAGGGTAATAGGGCTCAATCTTCATCAGTTGCTCCACCAAACATGGCTGCACGTAGAGGAGCTACTTTCGGTATTGGTGGAGGAGCAAACTAGTCGTCAAGAGCAAGAGAATTCTCTAAACTAGCCAATTAAATAAGGAAAGCCTAAACCAGATTTTGGAAGGGTATAATGGTCTTTTAACTACCCAGTTAAATTATTTCATTTTTAGTAAGTTATCTGGGGTCTAAACTGAGTTAGTTCAGTTTACGCATTTATAAAATACGCTAGGGCTTTGAGAGAAGAGAAGAGAAGTTAAAGATTCGTCAAGTTCTTGTCAGTTTGGTTGTGGATTTCGCCAAGGATTCAATCCTTCGAGGTATGTGAGACTTTCATAGCGTTGGTTTCGTTCACCCACGTGCCAATCATATTTGTTTTAGCGATATTTATTTCCAGAAAGTTGAAAGTATGATGTTCTTGAATTATGTTCTTGTAGTTTATTTCCAAACTAGGGTGTATGTATTCCCCAGAAGCTCTTAACGCATTAATCCAATATTTCCTTGTGTTTTCCATGCAAAGTTGGCAGGTTAGGTATCCCTAAGTGATTGGTCCTCCAAATAAGGAATTTCACCCAACACCTTGGTCCGGCTACGTGTGTATAATTTACTAACCCTTACCTTTACCTCAGATTATACATCATATCAATGTATAGTTTAGTTTTCACCCTCGCACCAATTGGCATTAAACTATTAAATACTATCACACTAAATCTCTATTGATAATTCTTTTCTTATTAACTACCTCCTTGGTCCGGAAAGTAACTACAAGGCGAGTTCTAACGTTGCACACCGTTAAATAGACTTTTAAGGGAAAGAATTACCAATACATGCATAAACACTATTCAAGAATAACTTAGTTATTATTCATACGTTGTTAATTGCTCATGGTTCCCACAACCCTAGTTGTGGATTTAGCTACTCATGCTTGAAAGAACACAATTCATGTTTAAGTAAGAATTCATGAACTTACGTTAGAGTGGAAGAAACTTGTAATCTCCAATTGAATTTCAAAGAAAAAATCTTATAAACCAAAATCTGGAAATCAAATTGCCAAAGTTTGCATGTGAATTCCCATGAAAATATCAAGAACTAAAAGTAAAACAATAGTGTCCCACCCACAAAAACGAGGTTTACATACCCTATATATATATATAGAAAAACATGCCCTAAAGAAAAGGAAACAAAGTAAGGAAATAAACTTTCTGGACGCGGCTTTGATCGGCGACTCGACCTACGGACCGTGGGTTGACCTACGGTCCGTAGGTCCCCTCCGTTGGTCAATACTTAGAACATTTCCACAACAGCTGGAACCTTCAACTCCAAGTTCATCACTGAAGAATGTGCAGGACAGACCGGAGGTTGACCTATGGTCCGTGGGTCCTCTTTTGTGGCTCCACACTTAGAATTTTTATTAGGCACTAGAACCTCGACTCCCAGTTCATTTTCTACGCATGTGTAGGACTGCCCATAGGTCAACCTACGGTCCGTCAGTCGTTCGTAGTTCCACACTTGTTCAGAATTTCCTGATGCTCCTATCTACACCTACCATCGACGGACCATCATAGGACCTACGGTCCATAGGTGCCTTCGTGGGTGGCCACTTCTGTAGATTTTCAGCTGTCATCTCACTTTACCACGTCCAAGCCTATTTCCTTCAAACATGATACAAAACACATTATTTCTAATACAAAATTCCCCTAGACACACACAACTCTTAAGTGAAATGTATTAAAAATACTATAAACTCACAAGTATATCAACACCCTCAACTTAAACATTTTGTTTGTTCTCAAGCGACAAACTAACACTTTAAACGACACTTCTGTAGAAGCAGACATACAAACTCAAGCAATCACATGGCCATTTCAATCCACTCCATTTTCTCAATGTAAATCTTTTCTCTTAGACTCAACAATCTAACTCATGTGGATCAAGATATGACAGAGATCGACCAATAGACACCACAACATACACTTTTCACAATCCAGTAAGGAGGAATAGATAGGTTTCTTATCTCGGAGCATGTCAATAGCAAAATCTATTTTTGTTTCGAGAAAAACACCCGGTAAACCATTAGGAAATACTTCTAAAAACTCATTAACAATGGGGACCGACTCAAAAGTAGGGGTTTCAGAATCTGTATCCCCCACCCTAACTATATGGTATATGCAACCCTTAGAAATATTCTTTCTAGCCTTAAGAAAAGAAATTAACTGACCTTTTGGAATAGAATTTCCCCCTTTTCCACTCTAGGATGGACTCACTTGGAAACTGAAACTTGACTACTCGAGTTCTACAATCAATAGAAGCATATCAAGAATACAACCAATCCATAACAAGGATAACATTAAATCTAACATATCAAGTTCAACATGAGTGACTCCATGGGAAAAGGAGACGGGGTAATTTCTATAGACTATTTTAGCCACAATAGATTCACAATTAGGTATAGAGATAAAAAAGGGTGTCTAACAACACATCAAGAAGACTATCAAACCTCATAGCCACATATGGAGTCACAAAAGCCAACGTAGCACCGAGAACAAGTAAGGCATAAACATCAAGATTAAAGTCTTTCAACATACTCGTAACCACATCGGGATAACCCTTTTACTCATGACGAGTTTGAAGTGCATAAAATCAATTTTGCTTTGGACCACTTGAACCGGAACCACTAGGTGGTGATTTCCTACCTTCTGTTCCATTAGCCAGAAGTGATGGACAATCCCTTATCTTATGACCACTCTTACCACAACCAAAGCAACCATCTGTACCGGCTAGACATTTACCCTCATGCTTCCTTCCACATTTAGAATAAGTAGACGATGAAAATCCAAAAAACATTTCCTCCTTGAGGTTTAGGGTTAGACACCCTATCGTGTTGAATTTTAGAGGAACCTTAACCAGAGAACCTTTGTCAGAATTCTGAATGACTATTTCTATCAAACCTTAAATATGAAAAGTTACCATCATCAGTCCTTGCCTTCTTTGCCTCCCAAAGATCTTTCATTAAGTTTCTCTTCTTCTATTTGTTAAGCATGCATCATTAGACAAGAAATGTCCATATCATTAATGAGAATGGCGGTACGACATTCTTTGACTACAATCTCAGATACTCCTGAAACAAACTTACTCATTCTTTCCCTAGGGTCGGCAAACATAGTAGGAAATACCTAGACAATTGTATGAATTCAAGTACATTTGCCTCATCAAGGTATACTCTTTTACACTCATTTTCCATTGACAAAGGTTAATGAATTCAAGTACCTTTGCCTCCTTCATCTCAAGGGAAAATAACCTATCCAGGAAAACAACTTTAAACTTTTCCCAATTAAGAGGACCTGCATCAACTACCATCTCTTCTTTCCATTAGTTGAACCAAACTTCAGCAACACACTTAAATTTATAAGCAGCCAATTCTTCCTTTTCGACGGGCATCACTCTCATTATTATAAACACCTTATTCAACCTTGGAACCATGAAACTCTGAAGTATTCATTCTAGTGAAGTCCTTCACTCTAGAAGTTGCCATGCCCATATTTGGGTTCATAGGGACCACAACCTCCCTATTGGCTTGAGCCATCAAGGCTTGGGCGAATACTTGAAAAGCAGCCCTAAACTTCGCATTTGTCCCTTGCTCAGGCAAAGTTTCGACTAGAACTTGAGGAGCTTCTCATTCAACATTCTCATTCACATATCTCCTAATGTATGATTATCGAGGGGCCATTACCTAAAAAGCATCAGATGGGGATTATAAGAAAGACAAATAGAATTACACTCTATTGCACGACTTTAGAGTAATGAAATACATGAATTTTCTTGATCATCTCATAGATTCTTATTCAAAAATGTGGCGTGCTTCAAACTCATGAACAAGACTCTACTTGATGTGGCTTATGAGACTTCCTAGGACCTTTATAAACCTTGTTCTCTGAATACCGAGTTTGTCACGACCCACCATATACCCTAATTGTAGCATAGTGTAGAGGACCTTGAGAGATCCTACACAAGCCACATAGCATATATATAAAATATAATAGAATCATAAAGAGTTCAAAAGACATTTATCTCATAAAGAGAATTTGAAAAAAGTAGCGGAAGTCTAAGGTAAGACCCAAAGCCATCTATTACATCATAGGAGTGATTGTGACATAACTCATACATCACATACGAAATCCGTAATGAAAATACATAAGGAAATTGTAGAGTCTCGATCCTCAAAACATGAGAACTAACCAATCCATTAAAAACACTAATGATCAATCTAGCCACGAGTGTGGGAGGTAGCAGAATCGGACCCTACATTAGTGAAACAATATAGGCAAGATTATATGGTAGTACATGGAATGTACCAAGTATAATAGCAATCCGCCCGAGTCATGAAATCATGCCGAAAGGACTTTATATGACATGAAATGATCAAGCTAAATCTTAAAATAACAAGTTAGAAGGCATAAGTCAAAATCATGGTCAATGCAAGCAAAAAAATTTTAAACCACATTTGACATTCTTCTAGAAGTAACCTTCGTTCATTATTGTGAGAAGTTTTTCATTAACCGACATAGACCACGTGAGCTATAAGATGGAATCTAATGTCTATCTCACACCAAAAAGAGAAGTCCTTACTTGCCAAGGTAATAACAATAAACTTCTAGGTTAAGTGGATCACCTAGTTAATGTCTATCTAAGACAATCATCCTTTGGTGGCACATAGTAATGGGATAAGGATATTGCTACTAGAAACCTAACCCCTCCTATAGGATAGCTTCCATCTTAATATAATTTGGGTGCTAAGCATAAATAAAACAGATAAGTCATTTGTCATAGTCAACTTATTATCCATGGAAATGCACAATCAAGTAGCAAATCCAAGCTAGAGTTCATTAGAATATCACCTAAATGTTGATTCATCTTTTAGTTGGGAAAACCTTTCAACCCTATGAATCCTCATGTGAGGAAACCCTTTCACATTCATTTTTTGAGTAATATGTGAGAAAAACATTCACAACAACATCGATACTTCTCTCTCAAAGCAACCTTAAATCATTTTCATCAATTTAATGAAAGACATGCATATCTTCATAAATTCTTCTTTCGTAGTTCAAAAGCCTCACCATATAATCATAGTCTACAAATCATAGTTCATTTATGAGTTCATAGGATTTAAACTCAAAACATTTAATTGCTTCAATTCATGCTTAACAAGACATAAAAGAATCAATTGGATCGTTATTGAAGAAACCCATGAGATGGAAGAACACCCATACTTCAATTAGAGATTTCTAACTTGTAAAATTGGAGAATTTAGGAACCCCGTGGAGGAAAGAACTCTATAAGTGAATATTATCATACCTTGATGTAAAAATCCCACAATCAATGGTGAATTGCATACTTTATCATGAAACATCTAGTCTTTCACTTCAAGCTTTAGAGAGAGAAATATTTGGGGAACTTTTTTGATCAACTTTGAGAATTTAGGGGGATGAATTCAATTGGGTAATTTTGGGGTTTTAAATGTTTATTTAGGGACTAGGGTAGAGGATTAAATGACATAACACTGGGTTAGAATAATTAAAAAAAGATCCAAAAACTGTTAAAATAAAACTTCTAGACCTCCACCGACGGTTGGACCTACGGTTCGTATGTCCACCTATGGACCATCCTGGCCAATAGTTTGTGGGGTTCATTAACTCATTTCTGGATCCTAACCGAGGGGACCAATGTACAGTTCGTTGGTACTCCAAAGGTATGTACATGCCTTCCGTCGTTCCTAACTTTGACCCTCTAAATTTCACTAAGTTTTGGACTCACTTACCAGAGCTACCTACGAAATGTACAACGAATGTTAGACTGTCCTTGTGAGCCATAAAATGGTTCTGGAACTTGACATTTGAAAATAAGTTAACCCTACCACCTACGGTTTCCACCGATGGCTCATAGGAGCACGTACAATCCGTCTATGGGGGAAACAAACTATGAAAATCTTTAACTTTTCCTTCCTTTCAAATCCAAGGTGTTACAACTTTAGCAACATACTTGATAAATTAACTCAGTCATACATAAATTAGGATTTAGTAGTCTAGTCCTAATGTGAATCAAACTCTAGAGCAGTGAACACGTCAGTTATTGATCGATTGGACCAATTCCTTGGACTTTTTCCTATCATCAGCTTCCTTCATCTTCAACACTTCACCTCAAGCTAGTGAGTGGAGGAACTGTTACTCCTAGATTGCTTTGAAACCCATCAAAAAAAACTTATCGTCAATGCTTTGGTATGATTGTCAGCTAGCTTATCCTTGGACCTTCCAAACTGAGTAATAAGTTGTCTTCTGGCCACCTTCTCATGAACAAATTGATATTCCATTTCAAAATGTTTTGTTCTAGCATGCATAACTGGATCACCTTCATGTAAAAGGCATTCAAGTTATCACAATACAATGAAGGAAAAGATCAAAGGAACACCCCAAGATCATAAATTAGATATACAATCCATGTCATCTCTTCAGCAGTGGAAGCCAGTGCTCTATACTCACCTTCAACACTTGATTGTTCTACTATTGTCTTTTTCTTGGAAGTCTACGAAATACAAGTTGCACCTAGGTAGATGTTATAACATGTAGTTCATCTCCTAGTGGTAGTACAACCTCCCCAATTAGCATATGAATATCCATACAACCTTTAAGAGGATTGTGAAATAATTCATTGTCCAAAGTGTAGATAACCTTTGATGTATATAAGAATCCTTTTTACTCTTTAAGGATGTTTAAAGCTTAGACTTTGCATAAACTGGCTTGCTAGATTTACATCATGAGTAATATCAAGTCTTATAAGTGTCAAGTATTGAAGACTCCCTAATATCATTTTATGTGAACCATGCTTTGAGCCAAAAAAGGTGGCTACACCTTTTCCCAAAGTCATCTAGGTCTTGTCAGGCAAATCAGCAACATATTTACTATGACTCAAGTGAATTACCCCTTCAAAGTACTTAACATCTACTCCTAGGAAGAAGTGTAAAGGGTAAAGATCTTACATAGCAAACGTTTTCCCAAGTTGTAGAACAAACTCTAAGACATCTGATGGATTACTTCCTCTCACAATAATATCATCCATATATAACAAGATAAATATCGAGCCTTTGTGAGTTTTCAAAGTAAATAAAGAGGGATATGCATGCTAAACCTATCAAAAAAGGCTCTTTGTTCTTGGTTACCATACGTTAAATTTTTAAGTAGACACAAATGCTGAGGATACGTAGGATAAAAAAATCCAGGAGGTTGACTCATATACACTTTCTCTTGCAAAAACCATGAAGAAAGGCAACTTTGATATCTAGTTTCCTAACTTTCCACGTTGAGCTGATCGCACTGGATAGAACCATCCTAATAGTTCTGTCTTTAACCACATGGTAAATGTTTCATGAAAATCTATCCCTACAAGCTGTGAGAATACCCTGGCCAGAAGTCGGGCCATGTATCTATGTGTTGTTCCATTAGCTTTCAATGTTTTATTGAATACCCATTTTAAACTAACCATGATTTTAACAGGAGATTTGGGCATCAATATCCATGTCTTGTTAGTATGAAGAACATTGATTTCCTCCTGCATAGTTTCAAGACATTGAGGTGACCTTACTGCTTCATAAGCAGAATTTGGTTCCTTAACAATCTCTTTACTTCTGCGAACAAAAACTGATAGGTTTTATTCCTTTGCCTTATGTTTGGTGATCATGTGATGCCCTTGTGGTACAAGAGGTATGTCAACTAAAATAATTGATTATATTATCGTATCTTCAGGTTCACGATGCTCTGGCATATTCCACTCAGAGAAGTTAACTTTTAATTGTATTTCTTGTGGATTAGTCACAGAAAAAATACAATTTGATGAAGCACCATTAACTAGACCTACATGTACAACATGTTCCTCACTGCCACTAACTTATCCAGAACCTACAACTGGAGTCTCATCAATTTGAGTCTCCATACTACTGTCTGGATCATCACTTTCAACATGTTCCTCATGATAATCATCTGAGCCTGCAACTGAGGGGTCAATAGAACTATCACTATCAAGGGGTATATGGGTTGTTGTAGCAACATTTTCACCTGTAACTTGCATACTACCAATATGTATTTCCCCTGAATTATGATTATAATGTGACTTTAGATTAGAGAAAGATTCATCAAAAGTAGCAAGATGAGGTGAGACATCAATGTTAGCCTGAGACTGACTTGTAGACATATAGGTTAATGTGTTTTCATCAAACACAACATGTTTGGATGCGTGATGCTTATCGTGACCAACGACACTAACTTACAGTTGGAGTGACTACGATCGTCAATAATATAGTAACCCAACCAAGGGTTGGGGTCGTGTCCCAAGGGAGTTGTTTTGAGAATTAATAAAAAAATAAAATTTAGTTCTACTTAGTCGTAGCTAAAGACATTAATGAGTAAAAACATATTAAATAAAAGGGGGGTGACACAAAAGTGTCCAATTTCAATTGGGGGTTTTTGTCACAAGCAGTAAAAACAACAAAATTAACAAGAAAATCAAGTATGGGGAACAGTTATTGGGGTGTGACCGCAATACAAGTTGAGATAAATAGTTGGGTACATGCTTTCGATAGAAATTTGCAAGATAATACTGACTAGGCTAAGCTTTAGATGGAAATAAGTTCTCTCTCGGGCAACTTACCCCGTTTCAAATGGGTTCCTCTCGAACACTCATTTGCCGCAAGAAGGCCAACCTATGCCTTACCCCACTCACTCTCTCGAGCTGAGTGTTAGGATATAGGACTAGGGATCACCCTCTCGGGATGAACCTCATGTCGACCCACTCCTTAGGCCATCAGTCTAGCGGTCTTGGTTTCGCGACCTCCCTCTCAGGCAAGTTGAAAACTTGGGTGCTTTTGTATTTGAAACTACAAACCCATTAAATTAAACCACAACCACTAGGTGAAATCACCATTAAAATACATCTAATCTATCAGCAAGCAGGACCCAATAACAATATCAACACATATTTGCTAAATCACACCCCAAGAATGGGAGTTTTTAGCCACACATAAACAAGAGATAGAAATTTAAACCTAAATAAGGTTTGCATTCAAATGGGTATGATGATTTAAGTCTTGTTACAGGCCAAGAATGAAGAATCCAAGAGACCCAACTCCAAATCTTGAAGATGAAAACCCTCTTCTCCTTCAAGTCTTCAAAACCAACTTAAACTTAGGGTAGATATATCAAAAAAGTACTTTTCTATTCTGAAAATTATAATAATGGTCCGACTCTCTAAAAAATAATAAAGAGTTTAGTATATATAGACTTCAGAAATTAGTGCTGGTGAATTATTCGACCAAGTTAGTCGGAATCGCTGATTAACTCGGCAATTCTACCTTTGGTGTAGTTAGTCGCCGTCTTGCACTAGCCTTCAGCATCGTCGTGTTCTGTATCATTGGGCGCCATAGTACTGCTTCGCGGATCTATTCGGCGAAACGCCGACTGCTCCTTTCATCTTCTTTTTGATCCTACTCGATCCTTCAGGCTTCGCGTACTGGAACAAAAGGCGGAGTGTGTCCCTTCGGCGAATCGCCAAGCGTGCTTGGCGATGCTCAAGCTTCAGCTTGTTCATTCTTTTCAGCCCTTTTGTTCCTTTTTGCGCCTAAGTGTCCATGCTTCCACTAAAACTTCAAATATCTTAAACTTATGTGTTTTCATCAGATATTTAGAATAAATGAGCATTTGGGGACACTACTTCTATTAAAATAAAGCCCTAAATGAGTCCAATTTGTGGACTCATCAATACCTCCAACTTAAACTTTTGCTTGTCCTCAAGCAAACTCAAGTTCAGTCATTCAACAAGGTATCTCAAATAGTGCTACACAAGACTAAATCATAAACATACACAACAAGAGTCAAATTACTTATGCAAAGATCAACTGTGTACTGAATGATTCATTCAAGCTGTAAAACACCACTACCAAAGATTCTCATGCTCGCAATACTTGCTACTTGTGCAAGGTCAAGCCCAACAAAAATGTTAATCAATTAAAGATCAAGAATCAGATGCAATGCTCACACTAAAAAAGAGGAACAGAATGCATGTTTTCACCCATAGGTTTGCCTTATTTTCAAATCGATCTTCAGTTCGGCTCACTCAAGATCAAATAAGGTCTTTCTAAGGCTTGTAATGGGGATAAGTGCAAAGGTATGATCATTTAGGGTCAATGACTTTTTCCTCATGAGATGTGGTATTCTTAAAGTTTTCCCGGTTTTTCCTTTATCAATTTTTTTTCTAGGGCTTCTAAGTCATCTTTTTATTCACTTCCATGGATTTCTTTTGTATTTTACTCCACAACCTTTTTTCTTTTTTTGATTAAAGGGTTTCCGTTGTTCAACACCATGGGTTAAGGGGGACTTTTCTTGCACTTCTTCACTTCTCCTTTTCCTTTTCACCACACCTTTGGCCTAAGTTGGCTATTTGCTAAACCACAAATCAAGAGGATTATAGGTAGTTGGTCAAGTAGGGTCCAGGGTTCATCAAGGTTCTTCCAAAGAAAGGTAAGGCTCAAGGGGTGTTCAATAGAGTTTCACACACTAACAGGTAGGCCACAAAAGAGGTATATGTCAAATTTGGTTCACACTCTTTAAAGTTGCCTAAGATCATTTCAAGAGCACACCTTTCTAAATGAATCAGACTAACGGGGCAAATTCTGGGTTTATTCATGCATCGTTCAAAGTAAGTTAATAAAACAAGGCATCGACACTTAAGTCAAACAAGACTACACACTTTCACTAGTGTGCAACGGTCATTATAAGAGAATTAATTTGATAAATGGCTAGTCACAACAAGATGCAAAGAGTTCACATATTGTCTATGCAACTTCATTTGGTCTCGTCGTAGCCGCGCATTCATGTTTGTTCGATTGATAGCACTATTCAAGTCATCATTATTCATCGGGACTGAGACTTAAATTTTGCAAAAGAACAACCACTTTCAACACACGAGAGGTGGCAAAAATGTGCGAAAAATTCAAAAAATTTCGGAAGGGTCAAAATTGTTTTTGTAATTAAAACAAAAGGAACAAGTATCCATGACAAGAAAAACAAGCAAAACAAAGTGGGCCTTACCCCACCACAAATAAGAGCGTTTGTCCTCAAATGCAAATAATGACAGTATCCAGAGTTGAAGAAAGATAAGACAAGGAGAGAGGTAAAGAAGGGTCCTGTCTATGCAGTCTCTCTATCTACATGGGCATTAGTTCCCGATGCATCTCCCTGAAGTAAAACAACAGTCCCCGGAGTATCATTGTTTTGTCCTTACTATTTGTCTTTGCCTTCGCCTCTGCAACAAGAATAGCTGCAATCATCTGAACTATCTCATGAGCTACTTCGAAGGTCCGTATTGCATTAACTAAACTTCGAGCCCATGGAGGCACATTAGGGTCGATCGAAATTCGTCTATTTGCATTGACTTCCTTGGTATATTTCCTTTATCTAGCTAGCTCTACTTTCTTTTCATCATTTTTAAACTCTCGTGCTCTTATGTGTCTGGGTGGATCATTTCTCCCTGTGACTTTTGATCTATCCATTTCTGCAAAGACTTGGAGGATAAGTTAGATAGAAATTTAAACACGTGCAAAAGGGTGTTTCTGTGTGTGGAATCGCTTAGCCAAGCTAGTTGGTGAAGTGCTTATCCTGTTAGGCTAATTGTTGAAAATGATGTACAAATAATACAAGGGTACAGACAAAGTGCGAACAAGGAATCTTTCAGTGAGCCGCCGAGTGCATATCCCGAATTAAACTGACCACCAAAAATCACAGATCAATGAATACATAAAGTATTCAGTTAAAGGCGAAATGAGGATGTTAGGTGAACCGCCGAGCAGTTCGGGGGACTTTGTTCATCTCACCGATCAGCTCAACGTGTCATTTTTTTAATCCAGCCTTTCAAATTTCACCCCGCAACCCTAGATAATGCAACTTAAGCTTATATAACTCAATTTCAACGAAGAAACAAAGAAACTTTTAATCCCACCGCATAACATTTCAACTCAAGGCATAGCTAAGTGGGAGTCCCTCAAATCATGCAAAAAATACCAAATCATAATCAATGTTGTATGCAATCCCAATTAGTCAGAGACTCAGCCAAGATTTTATACTATCAATCATTATATAAATGAGTAAAAATTTTGTTAAATTAACTGAGGGATTTTATAACCAACCTTTGGTGCCGATTAAGATAGTACTGGCGTGCTAGGCGGCAATGAGATCCAAATCCGAGCACAATTCAACACTTCAAATACACAAAAAGTGCAAGAAATATAACTACTAGAGTGCTAGTGTGAGTTTGTAAACAGGGATAGAGTGAAAGAAGGTGAATGAAATATAATTTTTAAACCTGTGGTTTGTACCCGTCCAATTTCTGCTCATTCGGCGATGTTAGTCGGTCACGCCCAATCACTCGGTGAAACGCCGAATATCTTGTTTTCTCGCCAACTTATAATAAAATTTTTAGTTCAGATGGGCATTGCATCAGCGGTCTTCATCTAGATCGCCAACTGGGTTGGCGATGTCCCGACAAAATTCACACTCCGCCGTATTTTACAGACTCAAACTTTAAGATGTATTGAGTCACACGATGGGAATGATAGGGTATGCCGAACTTATTGGCGATCCACCAAATGGCACTGCTGCTTACCTCCATCTATCTTTTCAAGCATTTTGCTTACTCAATCTGTTCAAACAACACACTATTATTTTATCAAGATAACTAAAAGCAATTAAAGCGTTTTGGGTTTCCTCCCAAACAACACCTTAGTTAACGTCGTGGCACGACGTAAGTCATTGCTCAAGTTTTATTGTTGCAGTTGGCCATATCCTCATTAGGCAACCCCTTGTTTCTCTGCGGATGGAGTTGAGGCAACGCATGTCTCATCAGGTCCTCGAGCAGTTGGACAGCTTTGGAATGAGACCAAATAATTCATTTTATTCCTTCGATATCTTCTTTCAATCCCTCCAACTCTTTGTCTTGCTCGGTCACCTTGCGAAGAATTGTTAAGTGCATTCCCTCTATGCATTTGATCTCCTTGTTCTCATTATTTCTTCTATTATGAGTGAGAATGTATTTATCCTTCCTTTTACACTGAGCTTCGACCTTCACCATATTTCTTTTCAACTCATCCATTTGAGTCATCAGTGCAATTGTTAAGAAATCCTTCTCCACCTCTCGGCTAATTTTAGCCATATTGTCAAGCAGTTGGACTGCTATTGTATACTTCTACTTTAACACCCGCCAAGACGGAGTTGGTCAACCAACATCTTGTTCATGTATCATGGATCCTTTCACCTTCAAATTCCTTGAAGCTGAGCATACGATCACGGAACCTCATTACCTCTAATGGAGGAAACTCCATTAGCTCCTGAATACTGCTCGCCAGGCTTACTTACCCTATTTGGATGCAGACAATCCAACGAAACAAAACTAAATATTAAGTTAGTAAACTACAACTAAGAAGAACACAAATTCTACTAATAAAAAAATTTTCAAATAACACCACTCCCTGGCAACGGCGCCATTTTGATGCTTAACGTGACCAATGACACTAACCTACAGTTCAAGTGTTAGGATATGGGACTAGGGCTCACCCTCTTGGGCTGAACCTTATGTTGACCCATTCCTTAGGTCATCAGTCTAGTTGCCTTGGTTTCGCGACCTCCCTCTCGGGCAAATCGAAAACACATGGGTAGTTTTGTATTTGCAACTACAAACCCATTAAATTAAACCACAACCACTAGCTGAAATCACCATTAAAATACATCTAACCTATGAGCAAGCAAGACCCAACGACAATATCAACACATATTTGCTAAATCACACCCCAAGAATGGGTGTTTTTAGCCACAAATGAACAAGAGATAGAAATGTATACCTAAATGAGTTTGCAATCAAATGGGTATGAAGATTTAAGTCTTTTTACAGGCCAAGAATGAAGAACCCAAGAGACCCAACTCCAAATCTTGAAGATGAAAACCCTCTTCTCCTTTAAGTCTCCAAAACCCTCTGAAACTTGCGGTAAAAATATCAAAAAAGTACTATTCTAGTGTGAAAATTCTAATAATGGTCCAACTCTCTAAAAATTAATAAAGAGTTTAATATTTATAGACTTCAGAAATTAGTGTTGGCGGATCATTCGGTGAGGTTTGTCGAAATGGCCGATTAACTCAGCGATTCGCCTTTTGGTGTAATTCATCGCCGTCTTGCACTAGCCTTCAGCATCGTCGTGCTCTGTGTCATTGGACGACATAGTCTACTTCGTAGATCTATTCGGTGAAATGCCGACTGCTCCTTTGATCGCCTTTTTGATCCTACTCCTTCAGGGCTTCGCATTCTGGAACAAAAGGCGGAGTGCGTCCCTTCGGCGCATTGCCTAGCGCTCAGGCTTCATCTTCTTCGTTCTTTTCAGCCCTTTTGTTACTTTTTGAGCATAAGTGTCCATGCTTCCTCTAAAGCTTGAAATACCTAAAACTTAAGTGTTTTCATCAGATATTTAGAATAAATAAGTATTTGAGGACACTATTTCTATTAAAATAAAGCCCTAAATGAGTCCAATTTGTGGACTCATCAATACGTACACCCTCCTTGTCGAGGGATGATAACATATATATCCTTTGTGTAAGCTTTTGTATCCTATGAATACACAAGGGTAAGTCTTTAGACTGAACTTTTTGCAACCCTTGATATATGGGAAACATCAACAACCAAACACTTTCAGGTTCTTAAAATCAGGTTTCTCTCTACACAACTTAGCAAATGGAGTCACTTTCTTTAGTACTAAGGAGGGCAATCTCTTAATGAGGAACAATGCAGTAAGGAAAGTTTCAACCAATAAAACAAAGGTAGATTAATATGAAGTTGTAGAGTTAAGTTAGTCTCCATAAGACGCCTGTGTTTCCTTTCTCAAACTTTATTTTCTTCGGTGTGTTAGGACATGAAATATGTCTCAGGATTCTACAATCTTCCAAATGTTTGATGAAGTCTGTTTTGAAAAACTCACCACCTCCATCACATTGAAATATCTTAATTTTTTTTGAAAATTGTTTTTCCACCAATTTTTGGGAATTTTACAAAGACTTCAACAAATTCAGATTTCTTTTTTCGTGGATAAATCCATGTATATCTTGTGTTATCATCTACAAACACGACATAATATTTCTTAGGTTGAGAAGATTCAACAGGAGCAGGTCCCTACAAGTCGTAATGGATTTTCAATAAAGATTTCTTCTCAATTTTTTTCTCAAACCAAAAGGAGTTATACTTCTTTTGCCCAACTAACAACTAGAACAAACAGTAGGCATTTTATTGCAACTACTAACATTGATGCAATCATTACTATTCAAAACATTTAAAGACCTCAAGCTAGATTGTCCTAATCTAGTGTGCCATCTGATGTCTGATGTGTTCTAATCATGTGCAACAGTTAAAGCATATAGATTATTATCTTCCAAAGCATAGAGTCCATTTCTTTTAGATCCCCTGGCCAGCTTTGTCCTTGTCTTCTTGTCCTTTACAACAAAGTTAGTTTCATTAGATTCAAGAGTGCAACAATTATCCTTTGCATGTTTACTAACTGAGAGTAGATTTTTTTTAAACTTCGAAACTAAAAGAACTTCTCATAACTTCAGGAGTGATCCGGATATGATTCCAATGTGTAATGAATAATTTTAATTCATTTGTAATAATGATTTTACTTTGTCCAATGTAGTGTTTAAGATTAGTTAAAATCCTTGAGTTATGTGTCGTATGCTACTTGCTCCTGAGTCAACATACAACGTGTCATCAGTACTGTTTTGTAGATTAGCAGTGTCCAATGCTTATGGTGGCTCATCTGCAGCTTTGTAAGAGTAGTCTCACATGTAGAAACACTTAAGAGCGATATGGTTATTCCTACTACAGATTTGAGATGCCTCTGTATTGCTCCTCTCCTGACATCCACTTGAAGGACTGTTCTGAGAACTCGATCCATATTTACTATTATTTGAACATGTTCCTTGTCCAGCAGGCATGAAACCCCTTCCTATAGAGTTGAAGTTATTGTTTCCTCTTCTTTGAGAGTAGTTTTCTCTTCCCCTGCCCCTTTGGGAAGTGAATTCCATGTTATAGTTTTGTTGTGGCACTTCTCTTTCATCCTTTCTCATATCAAAACCTTGAGAACATTAACAAATTGATTAAGAGTGGGATATGGTGCATTACCTAGCATGACAGTCCTGAAAGTCATGTACTTGGGACCTAGGAATGTAGAAAAATTAATATCTTTGCTATTTCCATCCACAGGTTTGTGAATGTCTTTAAAGACATCACATATTCCTTTACATTCCTTAATATATTCATCAATATTTTTGGTTCCTAGCCTAACGTTTTGCAGTTTTTGTTTTAGTTGGAACTCATTATCTTCTATTGCTTGAAGATAGGCTTCTTACATGCATTCCCACATCTCCTTGGCAATTGAGTAGCCCACATTCAGGTACATACTTTCTTCAATCATGGTGCCTGAGATCCAACTCCATAGCAACACATCATTCTCTTCCCAGTCATCAATACTGTAGTCATCTTCGGCATCCATCTAATCTGCTACAACTTTCTCAACAGTCTGTCCACTAGAATGAGTACTTTTACTTGGTTCATTCTTTGTGATTAGTTAGGTTAATCTCATCACCTGAATCAAATAAGACTTGTGTCCTCCATATAAGATAGCTTATTGGCTTGATTTTAATGGAACAGGAAGTAATAAGATATTGAAGGGAGGAGTTTCATATAACTTTGGTAGAAGAGGCCATTGCAATTCGATCGTGTGGTTATTTTGATTTTGGATCTGATACGTTAAAGAGAGGAAATGTTTTAAAGCTTTGATACCATGCAGAAATCTCATGTTAGGTTTAGACAAATCGATTATTGATGATTAAATTATTGGGTACAAGCTCCTTATATATGAGAGGATTCCTATACTAGCTATACTTAGAGTCCTACTAAACTACACAATTATAATTTTCATGATTAGTATAGGTTTAATATTACTACTATAACTACAATACTTATCCTAGTTAACGTTAGTCCCATATACGATATAGTAGCTCAGTGGTACATAAATTAAGATTTATTAGTCTAGTCCTATTGTGACTCTAACTCTATAGTAATGAACACATCAGTTGTCGGTAGGTTTGATAGTTCCTTGGACTTGTTTCTATAATCAGCTTCCTTCAACTTAAACAATGACACCAAGCCTATAAACAATATATGTGGGATAAAACTTTAACGGGTGACACTATATCAGTTCGTTAGGTTACTTTCTTTGTATTACTTTATTTTTTTGTAATATTTGATGTTGTTACTTCATATGTAATTCTACTTACTTTATATGGTCATAAATTATCTTATAGTGAAAACATTTCTTTTAAGGTATTATAATTTATGTTGTTTATAACCATGCATATTTCTTTTATCACTTTATTCTCAATTTTCATTTTATTTCCATCGCTCATTGTATTTGTGTGCTTGTGTGTTGTGTGTGAACATGAGTATAAAATAAATAGATGAACCTCTTACTTATTTCGAGCTAGCATTTTGTCTTATAATTAATAAAAACAATTGAGTTAGTCATCACATATTTTAATATTATTTATGTTATTTTAAAAAAATTATATTGACTAATATGGGATACACGTGCACGTGTCCAAAAATTAGTATCCTAATAATCCTAAGAGACCTCCGTGTGCCTTCTTCGCATTCCTGTAGGGGCTTTGTGTGAAAGTTGTTTCAGCTGTAAGCCTTTCATGATTTACATATTTAATATTATGAGGTGATTTATAAGGTTAGTTCTACATGTTGGAAGGGAAAAAACACCATATGATGCCAAAGCTGGAAAAATAAGGCCGAGTATGGAAAGCTCATGAATTCTTCCAGCAACATCTTACATGTAAGCTTCCAATAATATGTTTTGTTTTCAAGATTCATATGATCTTCGAGCTAGAAAGGGAGGCTTCCTTGTTCTCACTTGATGAAGACGTGGGGATAGTGGCATATATTAATAGCTTACGGAATTCTAGTGTGTTTTCTTGATTTGAGGCTTGTAGAAAAGCATCTAATAGATTTATGGTTATGTTGACAAGACTGTTGTAGCTGACAGTTCTACCATCTTTAAGGCTCACAGTTCTTGCATAATTATTATAGATGTTTGTGCTTTTCGACAAAATTATTTCTTAATTCTTAAGCTAGCTGATTTGAGTTCTGTGACTTGGTTATCTGGTCATTTGTTCAATAAACTTTTAGAAGGCAAGCAATATATTACATGGTTTAATATTTTCATCAAAAACAACATATCGTGAAATACATACTTTATTAGTTGAGTGATCAAAACATATGTAACCCTTGTGAATAGGACAATATCCAAGAAAAACACAAGGATAGATTTTCTTAGCAAACATGTTTTTGTCGTAGTTTCTTAAATTTTGAAAGCACCGACATCCAAAAACTTTCAGAATCACATAGTCAGATTGACAATTAAATACAGATAGGAGTTTCCATTTTCATCATTGTTGAAGAGATGTGATTTATCAAAAAATATGTTGTTAGAAAAGCATCAACCCAATATTTAGAAGTGAGGTTAGGCTATAATAACAAGGTGAGTTTGTTTCAACACTACGACGATGCTTCGTTTCAGCCACACAATTTTGTTCTAGGTGTGCAGGAAAGAAACTTGATAATGGATTCCACAGTGAGATAAGTAATTTCAAACTCAGTCAAGTGAATTAACCTCTACTCATCACTTTGAAATTTTTTATTTTCCTTTCAAAATGACTTTTAATTTGCCTTAGAAATTTAAGAAACTTCTCAAAAATATCAGATTTCTTCTTTAGAGGAAAAGCCATAAGTAACGAGTATAATCATCAACAATACTTGCATGGTAGTTAAATTGTTTGAAACATAGAATTGGAGTTGGACCACATGCACACATCACAACACAATTTATCTTGAGAAGATCTCAAAACATTGTTTGATGAAGAAAAAGAACTTATGCAATTCATTCCTATTTCGCAGCTAACACAAAGATATTATCCTTTTTTCCCAACTAGAAACATTAATTAAATTTCTTCAGGGCATAAGATTTAAAAGTTTTTGTTGAGGGTTGATGAGCCTGGGATTTCAACTCATTTAGGGCTTAATATTCATAATTTTAGTGTCCTCAATGCGTATTTTATGCTCTAAATGGATGTTTAAATGCTAATATACGGCTATGAAGGCAAAAGAGCAAGGCAAGGACATAAATGGTAAAAAAAGGAGCGGAAAAGCTGAAAACGTTGAAGACAAGAAAGGCTAACAATCTCCAAGACCACTCGTCAACTCGCCGAATGTTACAGCTGGCCAACCCTAGGAAAAAGCCAACTCGGTAATGGAAATGGCACCTCGGTGAACCTCTGAATGGATCGGTGAAGGATATTTACACTGCCTAAAGTTAAAGAACATAAATGGTGCCAACTCAAGCCAAAAAGGCGATGGACAAGAGCATTTGGCACATCACCAACTTGGTCGGCGATGTCAACTAATTGTGCCGATCGGTTCTAAAGCTGAAAATCTAAAAGAGTATAAATGTGAAATTTAAAAGAGTTTGAGGGAGTTCCGTGAGTCCCCAAAATTTTTAGCGAATTTTTTGAGTGTTTGAGAGTTCCCACTTTGCGTTTTTTATCCCTAACAGTGTTTATAGAGTTTTCAGTAAAATTTGTAGAAAAGGAGAGCCGAGCTGAGCTCTAAGGCACTTCATGACCCAACTAGGATCCTGGTGCCTTCTGCACCTCCTCCACCTACAGCACATGTTGTAGAGTAGGTACCTCTAATGCCACCAGTTCAGGCACCCCCACCTCGATCACTGTACATTTTGAAAGCTGCCAGGCTGAGGACTATTCTTGAATAAAAGCGATTGTCCACCGACGGAGTAGTAGACAGGTGCCTAGAGGTGTGGCACACTATCAAGTTCCACAAATTAAATATTTTCATGAAGCCCTGAGGCTCCTACATTCCCACTTGGGTCCAGGAATTTTATGGTGAATACAGGAATTTAAAGCCTAAGGGGAAGAAGAAGGCCAGGTCATTCACATCGACTGACCATGTAGTGAAGCGGGGTAGGAAGGTTAAATGCAGAAGTACTGACATCAGTGAGATGCTAGGGTGCACAATGAATATAATCCACTTCTTGGTGGATAAGATACATAAGAAGACCCTCGATGACTTGAAGGGTTGGTTAGCTCCATTTATCTCAGACATCACACTGACATGGATTAAGGCAGGTGTCCCAATAGAGAAGAAGGATCTAATCGTGGCGTCCAGATACTAGTTCGGGTTTAGTAGTTGCACTTTGATACCGTCACAGAACGAGTCGATACTCAGCCATCCGAAGGATGCAATGTAGTGTTGTATCATAGACCGAGATAGACTAAATTTTGGGTTGATTATTGAGCAGGAGTTGGCTATGAGGGCCAAGCAGAGTTAGACCTCTCTCCTATTTCCAGTGTTGAACACGGAGTTGTGCAGACCTGCTCGGGTGCCACTAATAGAGAAGACAGATGTGGAAGTGACTCCCACTTCCTTTACTGACATCCGAAGGATATTGGCCGAGTACACTAGCGATGAGGCCGAGGGGAGGAGAGATGCACCGGTGGATACTTCCCTGGCTGTAGATGTTGAGATGCTTGAGCCAGACATATCCCCAACTACTCAGGCCGGTGAGGCTACAGGTACACCTAGCACCTCCATTTCGATTCCTTCTAGTTCTACTATTATTCATTCCCCTACTGTTGTTGCCAGACCCTCATTGACTCGGGACATGCTATTCAAGATGGTCCACTTGGCCCATTCTATTGATGTAGGTGCCTCCCAGGTAGACGTTGTTGTACTTGGGATGATTCAGAGGGCCATTGATGCTGCCTTAACTCCTATCTGGGCTAAGTTGAGATAGCATCCATTGTTGATTAATGCACATGGCTTGGCTTTGGATGCCCTCACTATGTGAGTAGAGGCTTGTGAGTAGGGTAAGGGTGAATCTGAGGATGTGATGGCCTTGAAGGTTGATATTATTGGGTTAAGGCGTGATGTGGATAATCTGAAATCCACCTATCTTTCTATTTTATTCGACACGGTGACCTTTCCAGAGGTCCCGAGTACTGAGTTTCCAGCCATTTCTAAAATTCCTCCAGCTTCTACGACCAGAAATACTTCTAGGGCTGATGATGATCTAGAGTCAGAGACTCCTGAGACTGATAAGGAGACGCTTGGTGCATGATATGCTATTGTGGATGATGATTTAGAGGACCGCGAGAGCGTGATGGTACAAAGTGCAGTGAAGGCATCACTTTAAGATTCATCTATGGAGCAAACGATGGAGTTGAGTTGGGCAGTGATATCCAGAGTGTTTAGTCGGACACTGATGCCCTGACTAAGGGAGTCACTAACATGCAGAGTTCACCGCAGGACTAGCCTGACAGGGGTTTTTCAATTTTTTTCTATTTCCTGTTTAGATTCTTATTTATTAAACATTTGAGGACATGAATTGATTGTTTTGTTTGGTGGGGTGAGGTATATTCATACCTACCACTTTTGGGTTTTCTTTATGGATATTGTTTCTTGTTATAAATGCTTGACTTTATTTGTGACTATTGGTTTTTAATGTGAATGTGTTGGTTTTTGCGTAAAACAAAAATTTTGTCACCTCTTGATGTTTGTTAATGTGGTTGTTCTCTCGTGAATTTGAGTGTCGGTTGTGATCAATACAGATGACTCGAATAGTGCTCTTGATCAAACGATATGTGTGCATTTTCAATAAGGCAAATTTGATTTGCATAAGTCATAAGTGAACTCTTAGCATCTCATTGTGACTAGCTGGTTGTTGAAATGAATCTTGTGATTATCGTTGCGTGCGAGCTAAAATTGTAGAGTCTTGTTTGATGATTGTGTTGAATGCCAGAGTTACTTGAAATATCTTGATAGTACCTAAAACTTTCCCCATTATTTCAATTGACGAATGTAGACTATGATAGAGATCATCTTAGGCAAAATTTGTGGACAGTGAACCAAATTGCTTTTATACCTCTTTGTGACCACCTTGTGAGAGTGTTAACCATGCTTGCACAATTTAAGTCTATCCTTTTCTTTGGATGAAGCATGAACAATATTGACATCTTTGTCCCATCACCTATAACCTTCATGATGCATTGATTTTTTGAATAGCCAACTTAGGCCAAAAGCCTAAGATGGGGATGTGGTGAAAAAGGAGGAAAGTCATGAAGTTGATAAAAGTTTGCCCTTGATGGTTTGTGTTGAAAAAGATGGAACCCCTCCATATAAAAAAAGGGAAACCAAAAGAAGAAAAAATCCAAAAAGAAATAGAGTTTTGAAATAAAGGTTGTGCAATGGATAAAAGAAATGGGGTGTCCAATGAATCATGCTTAAAAGAGCATAGGGTGATTGTGAAGAGAGAAAGAAAAGGAGAAAAAGTGAATTGCAGGCCATGCTTCATGAAGGCAGAATTCACTAAGCCAAAATGATCATACCTTTACCCTTAGCCCCGCTAAAAGCCTTGAAAGACCTTTGAGATCTTGAGTGAGTAGAGAGTCATTTTGGTTCGAATATACGGGCAAGCCTATGGGTAGAGTCATGCATGTGTTTGTAATTCAGAGTGTGACAATTGTTTTTGATTCCATAACTCTGAAATTTCGATGAGCCTTTTGTGAGCATGGAATCGTTCTTGATCTGAGAGAATTTGAATACTGTTGTTGAGCTTGAATTTGCATTTGAAGCAAGGGTTGTGAGCTCGAGTTCTATTTTATGATGGCTAGTCACAGTTTGAAACTTGTAGTGCACAATTGAAGATTACATGGGTAGTTTGAACTTCTTATGTGCATTCATGTTGAGTCTTGAGTAGCACTCTTTGTAGACATCTCGATTGAACTGATTGATCTTGTGTTTTACTTAAGGACAAGCAAAGGTTTAAGTTGGGAGTGTTGATGAGTCTTGGATTTCGGCTCATTTAGCTCTTTATATTCATAGTTTTAGTGTCCTCAATGCTTATTTTATGCTCTAAACTGATGTTTAAATGCTAATTTTCAGCTATTAAGGCAAAAGAGCAAGGCAGGGTCATTAGCGGGGAAAAAGGAGCAGAACAGCTGAAGACAAGAATGGGTGACGATCGCCAAAACTAGTCAGCGACTCGTCGAGTGGTACTTTAGCTCATTGAAAGTTACAGCAGGCCAGCCCTCGGAAAAAAGACAACTCGGTGATGAAAATGGCACCTCGACAAACCATCGAATGGATTGGCGAAGGATAATTAGACCGCCTAATGTTACAACACAGAAATAGTGCCAACTCAAGCCAAAAAGGCGATGGATAGGAGCATTTGGCGCATCGCCGACTAGGTCGGTGATGCTCTGTTAATTTCGTCGATCGTCCCTAAAGCAAAAAATCTGGAAGAGTATAAATGCTTAATTTAAAAGAGTTTAAGGGAGATCCGTGAGTCCCTTAAACTTTGAACGAATTTTTTGAGTGTTTGATAGTTCATACTTTGGTTTTTTTATCCTAACATTGTTCTTAGAGTGTTTTAGTACATTAAGTTTATTTCAAGCATTGTGAAAGCTAGTAATTTTCTACCCAGCTAATGGAGAACTTAGCTGCTAACATTTTCTTGCTTTTAATAATGTGTGGCTAAACCCCCCATTATTTGTGGGTGTGATCATGTGATTAAATGTTCTAATTATCTTATGGGTGTTAGTATTTAACTATTTAAATGTTGATTTGAAGTGGGTTTGATTGATAGTTGTGTTTTAATTTATGAATTGTAGTTGCAAATACAGTTCTAGTTTAGCATTCTAGGCTTTCTTGAGAAAGAGGTTTTAGAATTAAATCTATCAATTGATGATTGTAGTGATTGGGTTATTGTTTATTTAGCTTGAGAAACTGAATCTGGATTTGATCCTACAAATCTAGCTCGATAGAGTAGATTAATTGGGATTTTGGGTTGTGCGTTGTGTTATGCTTGTCGAGGTTCGAGAGAACTTTCTTGAATTGTCATAGTGGATCGAGATATAGCTATTACATCTAATTCCTAACCTAACCACTAAGATTCAACGTCTTTTAGTAAATTATATTCACCCATATAGCGAAATTGTTATTTAATTGATCACATCCCCAAGGGTCCCTCTCTACTTGATTTCTCCCCTGTTTTCATAGTTGTTAATAGCTCAACCATTTGACACTAGTTGTCAACCCCTTCAATTTACTTTAATTGTTTCGATAATGTCTATTCCTACAATCGACTAGAACACTCTTCTTACTTTGGAATTGAATTCTCTACCGTATCACTCCCTATGGGATCGACCCCAACTCTTCGCTGGGTTTATACTAAATTGCAATCGCCGACACATAGAATTGGATGAAGTGTAGTTGAGCATTATCAAAGGTGACCCATTCTCTTTTTTTGCCAAATTTTTTCGAAGGAAGGATTATTGAAAACATAAAAGGGTTGATGATTTATTTCATCTAGAGAATACAACCCTCCGATTTTGCATCCTTTAGCACGTAGTTTGCCGTCCTATGACTCAACAAAAAAATTTGTTCCCATTTAAAGGTCCAAGATTCAAACTAGGAAATCTATTATTTCTTTTAGAATGTTTTGAGGGACTTTTAAATACAAGTGAAGATCAACGATAACTCCTATACTATAAGAGTTATATTCCTAGTGTACTCTTAATAATAAAAGTGTCATACAAATCTAATGAGCAGTAACTAACTAATTAAAAACTACAACTGACTATGCACCATTATAGAGAAGATGCGCCAATACACCCTCACTAGTTGAAGGTTAAATCAACAACCATAAACTTGGAAGATGTTAGTGAAAGAGCTAGCAAACGAGACAATGACTTTGTAGCTATGTCTGCAAGCTGATCCACAAAATGTAGATGTTGAATGTGCACTTGGTTATGCTGCACTTGATCTCTAACAAAGTGAAAATCAATTTTGACTTGGTTCATCCTGATATGCAAGATAGGATTTTTAAAGAGATAAATGGCACATACATTATCACAATAGATCGTTGGTGGTTCAGGCAGCTAGACAAGTAGTTCTGCAAGATGATTTTGAACCCACTTGACTTCAGTATGAGCAAAAGCTACAATTGATTACGTAGAAGAACAAGATAAAATACATTGTTTTTCAAAGGACCAACTAATGGGACTTTTATCAAACTAAAGAATATACCTAGAAGTAGAAGTACTATCATTAATATCATCGGCCAATCCGCATCGAAATACATAATCAACCCAGGAGATGTTTTTCTTGTTATTTGTAACCTGTAAATCTTTGTATACTGGTGATAGTGCATAAAATATTTATCAAACTACCAATGTGTTTGTGTAGGAGCATGCATAAATTTAGACAACTTGTTGGAATCAAAGCTTGTGTATCGCCTAGTTGCTCCTCTATCGCCTGATATTACAGAAACCTGTGACTTGTATAAATTGATTTTTGCAAGAGAGAGAAAGTATTCAGAAACATAAGGAACAAAAGATTGAAAGCAAAAACACAACCCTTGTCAATTTCAAGTGATTTTAGCAAGGTTTCCCATTTGATTCTTGTAATAGAGAAGATTTTCGTTAATTTTAACTTTCAAATTTTGTTTACCTAGCTATGGAAAATGTGGAAAGTATTGAATTTCATCTTTTCACTATGATTGGCTAAAACCCTAACCTTGGGGGTTTGACAATGTGACTAATTGTTGAATTTTACTAAATGGGTGTTATCGATTAATGATTTTTGGTGTTAATCTGAAGCGGGTCTAAATTAATATGGTGGTTTAATGTCTGTATTGCATATTTAGTGTGATAGATTTCAGAGTTTTGTGCTTGCTCGAGAGAGGAGTATAGAACCAACATAATAATTTGGCATTCTTAGTAGTGGGTCTTAACGGTTTCAGCTTGAGAAAGTGAAACCCAAGAGTTAGCCTTTCTATCCAACTTGAGAGAGTGGATTTGATGAGAGCGTGGGTTGGTCATTTCTTAGATAGTGTTGAGGTTTGAGAGAACTCAACAGAAATGAGGTAATTATTCGAGAGAAAGTTTTCTTACTTATAGTCCACTTTACCCGCGACGAATTAGCATTATCGGTAATGAGATACACCTATTAAGTTGAGTTCGGCAATTGGTTAGTCAACCCCCCAAGTGTTTTCTAGTTATCTTATTGTTTCTTGTTGATAATTTAAAGTGGGTTGGTAACAATATCTTGAAATTTGACTGTGAAACTCATATGTGTTGTGTTGCTCAGCTACAAAGGTCATTGTCCTACTTTCATAATTGAATTTAAAGAAAGCTACTCTCCGTGGGATCGACCCAAACTCTATTGGTTGGGTTATATACTAATGATCATTGACACTTAGAATTAGATGAAGTGTCTTTGAAACGTTAATCAAAATGACGCCGCTGCCGGGAAATGGTGTTACTTAGAGTCTTTTTATCGAAGATTTGACTTGTAAATTTGTTGGTTGTAGTTGAATCGGCTTAGACTGCATTGTGTAGTTTTGGTTGGACTAAATAGAAGTCAAAATGAGTGAGGAAGAGGAGAATAGTAGCCCAGCAGGTCATCGGGACGGTATCGATGATATCAATAGTGTTTACAACCCATCTTAACCTAGTGAAATGGGTGCAATTTGCCTACAACAAACTGATGGGAATGCAATATTTGAGGTCACTAGCACGAATCTTCATCTACTCAAAATGAGGGGACTCTATGGAGGGCTAGAACACGAAGACCCGCATAGGCATGTGAGAAATTTTATAGAGGTGTGCAGCCCGTTTTCATTCAAGAATGTGTCACTAGACTGAATCTGGCTTAGGTTATTTCCACTATCTTTGACAGGGGGAGGCTAACAAGTGGTTGGCCGAGTTACCAAACAATTCCATCACATCATGGGAGAAGTTTATTATAGCATTCAATGCTAGATTATTTCCCCCATCAAGGATGATGAAACTTAGAGATGACATTCAAAGTTTCAAGTGATGGGAGGGTGAACACATCCTTGAAACGTGGGTGAGGTTTAAGAAACTCTTACTTAAATGTCCTACTCACGGGCTACCAAATGATTTGCTACTCCAATATTTTACCGGACTCTTGATTCGGTTAATAAAGGAGTGGCTGATCAATTGATACGAGGAGGAATAATGTTGCAATAATTTAAGGTGGCTTCATTTCTTCTTGATGACGTGACGAAAATAAATCAAGCTTGGTACACTCAAGAGGATCAAGTCTCTCCTTTTTTTTTTTAGAATGACACAAGAACAACTTGAAGTAAAGAGAAAGGGATAAAAACATCAAGAAGATGTTGACCCAAATGGAGCTATTACAAGAGCATATGATGGAGAATGTGGGAAACCCAAAGGGCAAGTGGAGTGTTTAGTGTTGAGGAGGGTTCTTCCTCAGGTTATTCAGAGTCGGGAGAGAATCAAGGTTGGAAATCCAAGAGATAAGAGGAGAGTTTCTACCCATGCTATTTACAGCGAGGTGGGAATCAAGGTTGGAACTATCACAAGGGGGAAGAGCAAAGAAGATACTATCAAGATTGGGCTGAGCAAAGTGACTATTGGAAAAGGGAGGATGAACATGAAGAGGACCACACTCACTCGAGTGAGAGCCCACAATTGAAAGGGAGTGCAAGTAGTCCCCAAGTGAATGATTTGTTGTCACGCATCCTTGATAAAGTTGAATGTTCGGATGATTTGTTAAAATAGATGAAAGCTAACTATTCATCATTGAACAATAAAGTGAACTCTCACGCAGATGCAATCAAGATACTTGAAGGTCAGTTAAGTTTACTTTCAGCACAATTGAAACCAAAAATGACAATGGAAGATGATGATAGAGGGCTGGATGTGGTTACTCGTAGTGGAAAGGTAGCATTAGCCAATGTGACGGCTAATGAAGAAGCTCAAATGCGTGAACAAGAAAAAGATATCGAGGAAGAAGAGACACCTATCCATCAAAGCATTGCCAAAGCGCCACAAAAAGATGTCGAGAAACACAATCTAATCCCAAAAGTTATGCAACCTTTACCCAAAATATCTCATCCATTTCCTTAACGTCTCAACAATAAGAATGAGGATGGGAAGTTCAAGAAATTTTTATCGGTGGTCAAGACATTATCAATTAATATTCATCTAGTGGAACCATTGTTGGAAATGCCGGGTTATGCTATGTTTATGAAGGAGTTAGTCACAAAGAAAAGGAGCTTGGAATTTGAGACAATTGAAGTTTCTCATAGTTGTAGTGCAATTATGAGTAAGAATTTGATCAAAAAGAGAGAAGATCTTTGAGTGTTCACCATCCCTTGCACCATCGGCATGCTCCAATTTGCTAAAGCCCTATGCGATTTTGGAGCAAGCATCAACCTAATGCCATATGCGATTTATAAACAACTTGGGTTGGGTGAACTGAAAGCCACAACAATGAGACTCTTGATGGCTGACTGATCAATTAAACATCATGTGGGGATACTATATGACATCTTGGTAAAGGTTGACCAATTCATTTTCCTGGCTGATTTTGTCATTCTCGATTGTGAAATAGATGCTGAAATTCCCATCATTTTGGGAAAACCATTCTTGGCAACCGGGAGAGCGTTAGTGGATGTTGAAAGTGGAGAGCTGAAGTTTTTGGTGAATGAAGATGAAGTAACCTTTAATGTTTTTAAGTCAATGAAACACCCAAGTAGTATTCACGTGGTCTCCACTGTTGATGTTATTGATGAGGCGGTGGCTAGTGTGAGCCATTTGATGTGTATGAGTGAACCACTTGAAGCCGTGCTTGCTAACTATGATGAATTCAAAATTTAAGGCTATGAAGAGGTACTAGCTGCACTTTCAGGCTTGGGGGATGGGGGGTATTCAAAGACTCCATTGAAGTTGGACATTGATCAAAAAAATTGAGAAAGTCCTCCCGCAAAGCCATTAACAGAAGAACCACCAAATCTGGAGTTGAAAGTACTTCCCTCCCATCTCCGATATACTTTCGTGGGGGTAAATAGCACCTTACCGGTGATCATTGCAGCTGACTTGCTTGAATGGAAGGTAAACTTGCTCCTTGAGCTGTTGAGAAGGCATATCAAAGCTATATGTTGGACTATCACTGACATAGTGGGCATTCCACCCAGTATTTTCACTCACAAAATTCAACCTGATAGTGACTGTAACCCGAGTGTTGAACAACAGTGGAGATTGAACCCATCGATGCATGAGGTGGTGAAAAGGAGATAATAAAGTGGTTGGATCCAGGTGTGATCCACCCTATTGCAGATAGCAAATGAGTAAGTTCGGTACAATGTGTACTGAAAAAAGGAGGCATCACAGTAGTCCCAAATGAATAGGGGGAGCTTGTATCTATAAGACCGGTGACCGGATGGAGAGTATGCATGGATTACCGAAAGTTAAATTTTTGGACTGAAAAGGATCATTTTCCCATGCCTTTCATGGATCAAATGCTTGATCGACTCTCAGAGAGAGGATGGTATTGCCTTTTGGATGGGTATTCTTGTTATAACCAAATCTCCATTGTTCCAGAAGACCAAGAGAAAACCACATTCACCTGCCCATATGGAATGTTTGCTTTCAAACGAATGTCGTTCGGGTTATATAATGCTCCAACATCATTTCAACATTATATGTTATCTATTTTTGCTGACATAGTTAAGGATTAAATGGAGATATTCATGGATGAGTTCTCGGTTGTGGGTGACACTTTTTAAGCATGTTTAGCACACTTAGGACAAGTTCTCCAAAGATGTGTGGAAACAAATTTTGTCCTAAATTGGGAAAAATGTTATTTCATGGTGAAGGAAGGTATAGTTCTTGGTCACAAAGTGTGGCAAAAGGGGCTGGAGGTTGATAAATCAAAGATTCAAGTGATTGAGAAGTTACCACCACCAATTTTGGTGAAAGTTATTTGTAGTTTCTTGGGACATGCCGGCTTTTACCAGAGGTTCATTAAAGACTTCTCAAAGATTGCACATCCTCTATGCAAACTCTTGGAAAATGAGGTGAAATTCCACTTTGATGATGCTTGAATGGTGGCTTTCAAGTGCTTTTTTTTAAAAATGATCTCCACCCCAATTATCAATAGTCTCGATTGTTCATAATCCTTCGAAGTAATGTGTGATGCAAGCGGCACAGTATTAGGTGTTGTATTGGGGAAAAAATGCAACAAACTATTTCACCCCATTTACTACGCAATCAGAACTCTAAACAGTGCTCAACGTAACTATACAGTTACAGAACAAGAGTTATTTGTGGTAGTTTATCTGTTTGAGAAGTTCCAGGCATACTTTCTAGGTATTGAAGTGGTTGTCACACTGATCATGCTGCACTGCGTTATCTGATGGCAAAGAAGGATGCCAAGCCAATATTGATAAGGTAGGTGCTACTATTGTAAGAAGTCGACTTTGAAGTCAAAGATAGGAGAGTTTGTGGAAATCAGGTGGCTGACCATTTATCAAGATTGGAAGGCAACGAAAATGACGTGATGGAGATCAACTTAAATGATTCTTTTCCTGATGAACATGTATTCATAGTAACTCTCAAACAACCTCCTTGGTATGCTGATTTTGCCAATTACGTAGTGTGTGGATTAATGCCGGACAAACTGAACTTTTACCAACAAAAGAGGTTCTTGTTCGATGTTAAGAAATACTTTTGGGATGAAGCATGTTTATTCAGAGAGTGTACAGACCATATCTTTAGGAGATGTGTTTCAGAAGAAGAAGCCATCGAAATTCTTCATGCTTGTCATGCTTCACCGGTTGGGGGTCATCACGGTGGTGTACGCACAGCTGCTAAAGTCCTTCAAAGTAGCTTCTACTGGTCGTCCCTCTACAAATATACTCATGAGTTTGTTAAGAAGTGCACTCAATGTTAGAAACAAGGTGGGGCGTCCAAAAGACACGAGTTGCTTCTTACGCCCATTTTAGAAGTTGAGCTATTTGATGTTTGGGGAATAGATTTCATGGGCCCATTTATGAGTTCGTTTGGTTATAAGTATATTTTGGTGACCGTAGATTATGTTTCTAAATGGGTAGAGGCTGTTCCACTTCCAAACGATGAAGGGAAAAGTGTTGTTCAATTCCTGAAACGCTACATCTTTGCTAGATTTGGTACTCCTCGGTCTATTATTAGTGATGTGGGATCCAATTTTTGCAACATGTGTTTTGCATCCACATTGAGCAAATATGGAGTGAAAGACAAAGTGGCAACTCCGTATCATCCCCAAACGAGCGGCCAAGTTGAAGTGTCTAATCGGGAGATCCACAATATCCTAGCCAAGATGGTGAATGCTAATAGGATCTCGAAAGCTTGATGATTTTTTATGGGCGTATCGCACTGCATATAAAAGACCAATTGGTATATCGCTGTATAAGCTAGTTTTTAGAAAATCTTTTGCCATTTACCGATTGAATTGGAAAACAAAGCATTATGGGCATGGAACGCTTCAAATCTGGACTGGACAAAGACTTCAAAAGAGAGAGTAGATCAGCTAAATGAGTTGGACAAATTTAGGTTCAGGGTGTATGAAAGTTCAGCTCTTTACAAGGAAAAGATGAAGAAGTGACATGATTCTAGAATCCTTAAGAAGGAGTTCAGAGTGGGAGATTGGGTTTTGCTATATAATTCTCGATTCAGGATCTTTCAAGGAAAGCTCAAATCCAAATGGTCAAGTCCATTCAGAGTAACACGGGTGTTAACAAATGGTGCCATTGAAGTCAAAGGTAAAGAAGGACATGCAATCAAAGTGAATGGGCAATGCTTGAAGTTGTATTTTGGTGAATGCCAAGAGATTTCTCTATTTGAAGTGGTGTATCTAGAAGATTCTTGAGAACATTTCCACGTCCTGCCACGATGTTAAATAAGGCGCTTCTTGGGCGGCAGCCCAAGTGTTATTACTTCAAATAATGTGCGCTAGTTTTGCAAGTGCAAGAAATTGTGCAAGGTGACGATACTATTGGCGGATCTCGGATAGGTTCGGTGAACCCGACCTAGTCTACCTTCTGGGATTTGAAAATGGAGCTGCGACACTGGAACTTTAGGAGGGAATTGTCATCACTCGGCGACTCACCGAAGTGATTGGGCGACCTAATTTTCTCCGCCCTTTGGCCCCAGCTCAAATGGCCTAACCCAATGGATCATTCGACGAGGATGCAACTCCATTAAACGAAGCACCGACCGGTTCGGCGATCTCTTTCAACTCCTCCATTTTTCCCCTTTCTAAATATGGTGCGCACTGGAATTAACGGCGGTATCCTGATCATTGGGCGAGTCGCCAAGTAATTCGGCGACTATTACACCTTCTCTCCAAATGAGCACCTAGTGAAGATTCCTTGTCACTTTGCTTTGTCTGTTAACATATCAGTAGTTTATTTTTATTTGTCATTTTTGGTAGTGTTTGTTCTCTAATTACATTGAGGACAATGTTGAATGCTTTTGGTAGGGGTGTGTGTTTGGGCAGTAAGTCCCTTGCTCGTTCAGAAAAAGTTATTTATTGAGTATCGGTCATGATCAATACCGATGATTTGAATAGTGCTCTAAATCGAACAAAAATTAATGTGCGGCTATGATGAGGCCAAATGAAGTTGCGTAGACAATATGTAAACTTTTTGCATCTCGTTGTTACTAGCCGATTATCGAATTGAGTCTCTTGTGATGAACATTGTACACTAGAGAAAGTGTGGAGTCTTGTTTGATATTGGTTCAAATTCCTTGTGTGAGGACCTTACCGTGAACTATGTTTGATGACACCTAGAATTTGCCCCGTTGGTCTGGTTGACTAAGTGATGCAAACCCATGAAATGATCTTAGGCAACAATTCTAAAGAGTGAAACAATTTTACATTATACCTCTTTTGTGGCCTACCTTGTGAGTGTGTGAACTCTGCTTGAACATCCTTTCAGCCCTATCATTTTTCCTTGGAAGAAACTTGATGAAATTGTGACCTTTCTTTATCCCTTCACCCATAATCCTCATGAAATGTGGTTTGTTTGAATAGCCACTTAGTCCAACAGACTACGTTGGGGGTGTAGTGAAAGGAAGGTAAATCAAGATGTGCAAAAAAGTCCCCCTTGACCCATGGTTTTGAGAAAGATGGAACCCCTCCATACAAAAAAAAAAGAGAGAACAAGAAAAGAAAAATGAAAAAGAAAAAGAATGAAAAAAGTTGTGGAATAAAGTTGTGAAAGTTGCAAAATAAATGGGTTGTCCGGTATTCCATGAAAAGTGAATAAATGTGTGAATTTTGAGCATGAATGAGAATGATGAAGAAAACGAAAGTAAATGTTGTTGATACCACATTTCATGAGGATAATAGCCACTGAGCCTAAATAACCATACCTTTACACTCAGACCTGTTACAAGCCTTAAAAAGACCTTTTTGATCTTGAGTGAGCTAAAACAAGTGTTGATTGGAAAATAAGGGCAAACATATGGGTGAAGTCATGCATGTGTTCATCTTTGTGAGTGTGAGAGTTGTTTGTGATTCCGGAGCTATAATTTGTTGAACAATTGTGTGTGAATATGGAATCATTCTTTGTGTGAGGGCATTTGAGTAACTTTGTTGAACTTGAACTTGCATTTGAAGCAAGTATTGTGAACTTGAGAATCTTTGATAATGGTGAGTCACAACTTGAATCTGTGAGTGCACAATTGATCCTTGGATAAGTAAGTTGAGTTTTGTTGTGTGCATTCATGATTGAGTCTTGTGCAGCACTATTTGGGACATCCTCTTTCAACTGCTGAACTTGAATTTTACTTGAGGACAAGCAAAAGTTTAAGTTGGGGGTGATAATGAGTCCGAGAATTGGATTAATTTAGGGCTTAATTCAAAATAATTTTGTGTCCTCAATTGCTTAGTTTGTGCTAATAAATGATGTAAAACCCTTGATTTCCAAGTATATGCATTGAGGAACAAAGAAAGGACAATATTTGGGAAAGAGGAAAGAAGCAAGCTGAAAGAATGAAGAAAAACGAGACTGAAGATCACCGAGTTAACTCGGCGAATCGCCTAGTTGCTCCTCTATCGCCTAAAGTTACAGAACCCAGAGACTGTACTGGGGTAATTTCGGCGAGAAGTAGTTCCATTTGGCGAGTTCCCGAATACATCGGTGAAGGACGATCTCAAAGCCAAAAGTCCTGATGGAAACCCAGATAAGAACTGATGGGCGAGTAAAAAGGCAGAAAGGTGAATCGCGGAATGAAACGGCAATTTTGATCTGGATCACCTAAAAGTACAGTGGCTGGACTAAGAAGATAAGCAAAATGATGTCAAGACGAATGATGATCGGCGAGTTGCCAAACGACGATCAGCGAAACCCGACTTTCCTCGTTGATTAGTCCCAAAAAGCCTCACATCATACTTGTATAAATTGATTTTTGCAAGAGAGAGAAAGTATTCAGAAACGTAAGGAACAAAAGATTGAGAGAAAAACACTACCCTTGTGGATTTCAAGTTATTTTTGCAAGGTTTCCCATTTGATTCTTGTAATAGAGAAGATTTAGTTAATTTTAACTTTCAAATTTCGTTTACCCAGCTATGGACAATGTGGCAGGTATTGAATTTCATCTTTTCAATATGATTGGCTAAAACCCTAATCTTTGGGGTTTGGCAATGTGACTAATTGTTGAATTTTACTAAATGGGTGTTATCGATTAGTGATTTTTGGTGTTAATCTGAAGCGGGTCTAAATTATTATGGTGGTTTAACGTCCGTATTGCATATTTAGTGTGATATATTTCAAAGTTTTATGCTTGCTCGAGAGAGGAGTACAAAACCAACGTAGTAATTTGGCATCCTTAGTAGTGGGTCTTGACGGTTTCAGCTTGAGAAACTGAAACCCAAGAGCAAGCCTTTGTATCCAACTTGAGAGACTGAATTTGATGAGAGTGTGGGCTGGTCATTTCTTAGATAGTGTTGAGGTTCAAGAGAACTCAAGATATATGAGATAATTGTTCGATAGAAAGTTGCCTTACTTATAGTCCCCTTTACCCCCGATGAATTAGCATTATCAATAATGAGATACACCCATTAAGTTAAGTTTGACAATTGGTTAGTCAACCCCCCAAGTGTTTTCTAGTTATGTGATTGTTTCTTATTGATAATTTGAAGTGGGTTAGTAACAACATATTTAAATTTGACTGTGAAACTCGTAAGTGTTGTGTTGCTCAGCTGCAAAGGTCATTGTCATACTTTGTTTTTGAATTCAAAGAAAGCCACTCTATGTGGAATCGACCCCTACTCAGTTTGTTGGGTTATATACTGACTAACGATCATTGACACTTAGAATTAGTTAAAGTATCTTTGAAACGTTAATCACAACCGTTGTCCAGAGTTTGTTGAGTTACACTTTTTGATTAGGCGATTGTATCCTGGAGGGGACAAGTCAAGAAGGACTATTACTAGTCCGGTGAAAATATTTGATGTAGTGGACTTGAATCTACTTAAAGAAAGCGAGATATCCATGCCTCATCCAGAAGATATTTTTATTTCTTCATTTTATTTTCAACTGTAATTTGTAATCTTGTAAACTAATAATTTTAAGGAGATTCATAATGGATACAATTGAAAAATCCGCGGATGTCAAGATGAGAGATCTTAACAAGACATTTCAGTTCAACGGTAATCATTTCAAGAGATGGAAGGGTACAATACTTTTCTACTTTAGTCTTCTGTTGAAAGTGGTGCCTCAAAATCTGAAGATTATTCCCCTTTTTGGTGTATCAATATACAACTTAAAAGTAGGATTAGATTCAGATAAATAAGGCTGCAGTTTTGGAAAAAAACGTTTTAGTCGGTTGCTATATTTTAGGCTTTAGTTATTGGAGATAACATTAGCTTATTTTATTCCTTTTGTTTGCCTTTTTAAGTTATGAATTCATGTATTTATATTGCAGTCAATATTTGAATAAAGCATGCAATTTAACCTTGTTATCTTTCTCTTATCTTTCTATATCAGTATCTGTTTATCTCCTATATCTTCTCAATGTCTCTTATGTGTTCACTAAGAAGAATCCTAGTAAAGTTGACATCACCTCTATAAATTATGATGAACCCATTTCTCATCTACAGTAAGTGGAAATGTATGATGGTGATTCCTATAAGTGTCGGTATTATATTCTTAAATGTCTATCTGATAATTTTTATGATTATTATGATAGAACTTACTCTAGTGCAAAAAAATTTTTGAAAGCATAGAAGAGTAAGTATGATACCGAAGAGGTTGGAGCGAAAAAATATGCGTCTAGTAGTATTTTTTGTTTGCATAAAGTGGAAAACAAATCAGTGGTATACCAAGCTCAATAATTTATAATGATTTTTGGAGAGCTCAGGTCTAAGGAGGTCAAAATTGGAGATAATTTTATTGTTTGTGGCATAGTAGATAAACTTCCACTTTCTTGGAAGGAATTTAAAAAAACTATGCGCCACAAACCAAAGGAAACCACTCTTGAAAAGTTGAAAATGAAAATCCGTATGGAAGAGGAGGCAAGAGGCCAACATGCACTTTTACAATCAGAGAGAAACATCACAATGAAGGTAAATTTAATTACTTAAAATAATGCTACTCTCACGAAAATACTTCTATTAAGCCTAAAAAGAAAAAATTCAAGAAAACTAATGGTAGACCTCCAAAGAAAAAAAATGGTTATACTAACCAAGTACAAAATCAACAAGTTCAAGATAAGGGACTATGCTTTGTATGTGGCAAGAGCGGGCATATTGCCGGATTTTGCAGATTTCGAAAATTTGGTCCTACACCTCAGGCAAAAGTTACCGAAGAACTTTAATGGCTGTTGTTATAGACATAAACATGGTTGAGAGTGTTGATGGATGGTGGGCTGGTTCTTGTGCAAACCGTCATGTTTGTTGTGACAAAGATTGGTTTAAAAAATATTCATTTTGAGGAGCCTAAAACCATCATGCTTGGCGACTCTCACACTACTCCAGTGCTTGGAACAGGAGATATCGAATCGTGTTTTACCTCTGAAAGAGTGTTAACTTTGAAAGATGTACTTTATACTCATTTCATGAGAAAAAAATTGATGTCTAGTTTTCTTCTTATTATGCAGGCTTTAAACAAATTATTGAATATGATCAATATGTAATTGTGAAAAAAAGTATTTTGTGGGAAAGTGGTATGCTTGTGATGGGATGTTTTAATTGAATGTTGAAATGAATAAAGTTTCTATCTCTTTTATATACTTTCTTATACTAATTTTTGACATGCTCGTTTGTGTCATATTAATGATCGTTATGTTGAAATCATGAGTAGTTTAGGATTAAATCAAATGGTTAAAAAACTAGACCTATATACATACATATAAAAGAAAAGATAAATAAATCTCAATGGTTAAAAATAATTTGGAAAAGTGTGGGACTTGTAGTAAAGCCAAAATCACTAAAAGACCTCATTCTGAAGTTGAAAGAAAAATTGATTTGTTAGAATTAGTTCATACGGATATTGTGAACTTGGGGAAATTTTAATTCTTGGAGGTAATACATACTTTATCAGTTTCATTGATGATTTTTCTAATTTTACATATGTTTACTTCATGAAAAAAAAAGTGATTCTTTTGAATGTTTTAAAACATATCTCCATGAGGTTGAAAATCAATTTGGTAGAAAAATAAAAAGAATTAGAAGTGATAGACACCGAGAATATGATTCAACTGAGTGTAATTCTTTTGTTAGATCATTCAGAAAAATTCATGAAACTACATCTCCGTATTCTCCTTCATCTAATGGAGTAGCAGAAAGGAAAAAAATGAACTTTGGTTGAATTGACTAATGTCATGCTTATTGAGTCACATGCACCTTTAAATAATGGGGTGAAGCTATTTTGGCTTTCTGTTATGTGTTAAATCGTGTGCCTCATAAAATATCTAAATTGGCACTTTCTCAATTATGGAAAGGTTGCAAGTCAATTTTGTGATATCTAAGAGTTTGGGGTTGTCTAGCCTTTGTGAGTAGATCCCAAGATTACAAAGTAGGGTAAGAAAGTTACTACTTGTACATTTCTTGGGTAATGCTTCAAATAGTACAACTTATATATTTCTTAATCTTGAAAAAATGTTATAACTAAATCAAGTGATGGTAATTTTCATGAAAATAAATTTCCTTTCGATTCTAAAAAAAGTAGGGTCAAAGGATTTAACAAAATAGTTTTTCACTACCTAGTTCTTCTACTTCTAATTTTAAAAATAAAGAAATTGATGATTTTGAGTTTAGAAGAAGTAAAAGAGCTAATGTAGAAAAAGATTTTGATCATGATTTTTATGTGTTTAATGTTGGACATGACCCTCTCGTTTTGAAAGAATCTTATCTTCACATGATTCTATTTTTTGGAAAGAGGTTTTATATGATGAAATTGAATCACTAATTTGTAATAAAACTTGGAAGTTAGATGATTTACCAGTGGGTTGGAAAACTATTGGTTGGAAATTGGTCTTACGGAAAAAGTTGAAACCGGATGGATCTATTGATAAATATAACGCTAGACTAGTTGCAAAAGGTTTTGAACAACTACAAGGCCTACAATTTATTGATACTTTTTCTCCGATAATAAAAATTACATTCATAAGACTTTTAATTGCTATAGCTGCAATTTTTATTTTCAAATTCATCAAATAGATGTAAATACTTTTTATTTTTAAAATGGAAACTTAAAAGAGGAAATTTATATGGAACAACCCGAGTATTTTGTTGAAGCAGACCAAGAAAGCAAAATGTCTAAACTTACTAAATTTTTATATGGCTTGAAACACGCACCTAAGCAACGGCATTAAAAATTTGATTCATGCATGATTGGAAATGGTTTTAAAATAAATGTTTGTGATAAGTGCATATATCATAAATCTTGGAATAATTCACATTATTTACCAATATGTTAATGATTTATTGATCTTTGGCTCTAACATGAATGTTATTGATGAATCTAAAAATATTCTTAGAAGCCATTTTGATATGAAAGTTCTTGGTGAGGCATATTTAATTCTTGGAATAAAAAATAAGAAGAACATATGATGAAATTTTCCTTGACAGTCACATTATGCTGAGAAAACTTTGAAAAAATATAACTTTCGTGATTACAAGCATGTTGTAACTCCTTCTGATTCAAGTGTTCACTTATTTTTTGTTGAAAGTGAAAATGATGTAGTAAATTAAAAGGAATATTCTAGCTTAATTGGAAGTTTGAGATATGTGACTAATTGCACTAGGCTTGATATGGAATATGCAGTAGAGTACTAAGTAGGTTTACAAACAAGCCAGGTAATGATAATTGACATCCTATAACAAGAGTTGTGACATTTTTAATTGAAACAAAAATTGTGGTTTGTTCTATCAACAATATCCTGATGTACTTGAAGATTTTCTGATGCAGATTGGAACACCTTATCAGGTGATTCATGTTCTATCACTGGTTATAATATTACTTTGGGTTGTGATGCTATTTGTTGGAGATCAAAAAAGTAAACTATAATTTTTAACTCAACCATGGAGGCTAAACTAATTGTTTTAGCTTCATCTAATGAGGAATTGAATTGGTTAAGAGATTTATTATTTCAAATACCTTATTTTTAAAAACCAATTCCTCCTTATTTAATTCATTGTGATAGCACTACTACAATTGGTAGAGTGCAAAACCATTAGTACAACGGGAAATCCAGACCTATAAGGAGGAAACACAGTAATGTATGATCGTATTTGATAAGTGGTACCATTTATGTTGACTAAGTCAAATCGTCTGATAATATTGCAGATCCTCTTACTAAGGCCTTCACAAGAGAGAAGGTACGGAGAACATTGACAGGGATGGGATTTGTCGCACCCCGAGCCTACACCCTAGGCGAGTCTGGCACTCGAGAACCATTGTTGGCCCCAAGCGAACCCTTGGTCTGGCTAGACTCTCACCGGAAGACTTACTCAACAGATAATGTACTTAAATACAATCTTAAATAAACTGTCTGAATAGATAAACTGGGAATGTTTAGAAAATAACATTCAACTTAGCCAAAATGGCAACTGAAGTGTTTAAAATCAAACAACTGAAATACCAAGACTAAAGAACTTATATCTAACTGTCTATGAAGCCTCTAGATACTAAGAAAGATGTCGGGACAAGACCCCCGATCATCCTAACAACTGCAATAGCCAAAAGGAAAAAAAACAAAACATAACCAAAGGGATCCTCCGAAAAGAAAGGAGGCTCTACAACTGACTCTAAGTGCTCGACTGGATCAACGAGGCGCTGGATACTGATCCTGGTTACCTGTATCTGCATCATAAAATGATGAAGGCCAACTGGCATTAGTACATTGAATGTATGAGCATGCGGGGGGAAAACTAACCATGACATAAGCTTGAACTGAATTTTGAAAGAAACACTTACCTCATATTTTCTCCCCTTTTCTCCTCTTGAACGATTTAGAATTAATCCCAATTGACTCAATCTGATTAGACCCCTTAAATTAGGCGAGCAAAACATTTTAGACTAGTGGGATATGGAAAAGACCCTCCTTAAAACAGATTACTTTCCTTAACTGAACAGGTTGTACTTAAACAAGCATATTTCCCTCATCCAAATTTGGAATTTAGCAAACTTGGTGGCGTTGGAAAGAGGATTCAATGATCTTTCATTTGATACCTTATGAGTCACCTAACTCATCCTAAGCTGAAAGTTATAGTTGTTTGAAGTTAACCCATAACTCACAAATTGAAGACTAACTTGCCCAATTCTCAATTTAGCTATTTCTAGCTTAGCTCTTTCTAAATTTAGCTCTTTCTAAGACCGAGGTGTTATAAAGTCACACAAAAAAGGAGTCAAAATATCAAAAATACTCACCGTTTTTAAACAAAATTGAATTTTTTTCCCTTTTAGTTTGTTTTTAAAAAATGATATACTATTATTTTGTTTTAGTTCGTTTGAGAAAGATGACTTTTTTCTTTTATGAAAATATTATAATTTTAGATTTCTACATGTATATTTAAATTCATAAGATTAAAAAGTAATTTTGGTATATTTGATATAACTTTAATTTAGAACTATAAAATTAAAAAATCTTCTTTATTTTCTTCAATTTTTTGTCAAGTCAAACTAGGTCATTCTTTTTTAAATGGAGGGAGTACAATGATAAAAATATTTAAGATTCAAGATTCGACATATATGCATACCACATATATTAATCTTACATATATATTCAAATAAATACCTAAAATTCCACTATTTAAGAATTTTTTTTATCATATTTGTCAATGTGTTTTTAGTTTAGCTGCAATAATATTTCTACCAAATAGAACATGCTCTTTTTATCTCCTTCTCTCACATGGAGTTATTATTTCTATTAAATATATAAAAGGTCGATTGAATATTCTATACAAAAATTGTGACAAAATTAATATTAAAAAATAGGCAAAATACTTCCTCCAATCCAAAATACTTTTGTTTCCGTTTTTAGTTTGTTTCCAAAAGATCACTTTTTTTTCTTTTATGAAAATATTTTAAATTTAGCTTTCCACATGGCATATTTAAGTTCATAAGATTAAATGATATTTTGGTACATTTGATATAACTTTAATTTAGAACCACAAGATTGAAAAATATTTTTTTATTTTCTTAAATCATATGTCAAGTCAAATTAGGTCATTATTTTTTAATCTAAGGGAGTACAATAATAAAAGTATTCAAGATTCGTGCGATAAATATGAAAAAACTACCTAACTATACATACATTCATATCACATATATTAATCTTACCTATGGTTTCAAATAATCACCTAAAATTCCACTATTTAAGAATTTTGTACCACAGTTGAAGTGAGATACACAACAACCTAACAAATAGGTAGAATAGAGAAATTGTGTGTAATGTATCCCTTAATTCAAGTCTTCAATCTTAATCAACCATTCTCTCTCCTAAATATCTCTTTCACGACCAAACACATTGGATCGTGTAAGCGCCTACTCTAATACGCTAAAATTAACATAAAACTCGGATGTAGGAATCATATTTTTACAATTAACCAAAAACCCTCCCAAGGAACTAGTTTAAATAGGTAGATGAGTTACTTAGAGAGTACTATGAATAAAACAAAATAAGACATAACTCCCACCATAAGAAAAGATAAGTAGAAGTGGTCAGAGATCATCATCATCTTCACCTTAGAAACATTACTAACTCCAGCACCAAGATTATGCCAAGTGAGCAAGAATAGTATCAGCACAAACAACATGTACTTATAGTCATAATCGGTCAACCCGAATCCATAACATAATATCATGCACATAATCAAGAATAAGCACATAAAAAATTTCATTAGGACTCACACACTCTAAGACCTCAGTCTTGGAAATAGCTAAATTTAGATTTGGGCAAGTTACATATCAACTGTGAGTTTTGGGTCAACTTTAAACGACCATCACTTTTAGAACAAGATGAGTTAGGTGGTCCATGAGATATCAAATGAAATATCTATGAGTCCTCTTTCCAATGCCACCGAGTTTTCTAAATTCTGAGTTCGGATGAGGGAGATATGCTCGTTTGAGTACAGCCTGCCTAGTTAAGGTAATCCATTCGAATTTAGGAAGTGGTATTTTGGTCTTATCCTTACCACCACTAAACTAAATCATTTTTAGTAATATTTAATGGGTCTAAACTGAATTATATCAGGTTTCACAATTCCTAAAAATGCTTAGGGTTTTAGAGAGAAGTTCAAGAGGAGAAACAGGAGAAGTTCAAGCTTTTATTCTAGATTCTTGCGATAGTTGAGGGGTTTCGCCAAGGATTCAATCCTAGCGAGGTATGTAAGCTTTCACAGTAATGGGTTCATTCACCCTCACGCCAATTATGAGTTTTTTGAGTTGATTTCGTCCATGACAACCTGTGTATTGAGGTTCTTGATGAGTTTCTTGAAGTTTCGTTCTTAAATCTTTAATAATGTGATTTGATGAGTTCTTAAGGTGAATGTTATGAGTTTGAGCATTGTTTTTAGTAGATTTTCGTTTAATAAGGTTGGGTATTCGAATATAAGAGAGTTTGGGAGAAAACAGTAGGTTCTAGGTGAATTAGGGCCAAAAATAAAGAAGAAAACTTCGTCGGAACGATCAGGGGAAGGGGTGGCGCGATGCACCACTAATGCACCAGAGTGGCTTGGCGCGCCGTGCCTCAAGTGCCCCAGAAATGGCATTCTGAAGTTCAGGGGCTAGCGTCCTGTGCCACATGGTGTGCCAGCGCAGTCTACCCCCACTCATTTTATATCGTTTGGTCCGTCTAAGTTCTTTTAAAACGTATCCTTGCTCTCATCCTGATTATAGCTACTCAAACTACATCTAATCATTGAGAAATGCATATATCATAATCATAATTCTTGAATTGACATTTTCAAATTCAACATAGAGTTAAGAGTAAAGTTTGAGGGAGTTCTTTTGAGTCATTTTGAGAAGTCTTTTCCAAACTTTTAAATTTTGTTTCAAGACTTGAGCACTTGAATATGATGATGAGAAGAGTTGAGTTTAGTTTTCAAAATAAATATATGGGAACTAAGTATTCCCAAGAGTAAATGATTTACATTTAAAATGAGAGGAAACTTGTTTTCCAAATGAGTTCATGAGGAGTTTTTGAGCACTATCTCTTTTAAGAGAAACCTTTGAGTAGTAATCTCAAAGTTTGAGGATGAAGAAATCTTTTTACGCATATGAGCATGAGTTTTATTATTGGGAGTAATATTGAGCACTGATATGGGGACGAGTTAGACAACTCAAAGTCCTCATAAACTATGTATGCCAACATGGGTAAACAAAGTTGTACTTTTTAAATGATTTCGTAATTCTTTTAAAGCACAGCTTAGTGGATCCACTTAGTTTAGGATGTGTTATACTCTGGCAAGGTATAGGATAGTTCTGGCAGAGTAGGCGAGACCCTGTATCTTCACATAGCTCATAATGATGGTTGTCGATTATAGAATCTCTCAAATAAGAGTAAAAGAGTTCTTATTGTATTTTTAAATACATTGAGTTATTATCTACCTTTCAAAAGATTTATTTATAATTAATCTTTATGGTTGCTTTTCTATTGAACTGAGTTGAGTATTTCTTAGTTTGAGTATCTTTGAGTATATTTGAGTATCCTTGTGTATCCTTGAGTTGAGTTGAGATGAGGTGAGTAAGTTCTTTATTTTTATCAGTTCAAGATTATGTTTGTGCTTTAGAGTTTCCCCTTGCATGCTCGTACATTCCATCTACTAATTCCATTTGGCCTGCATCTTTCATGATGCAAATATAGGAGTTCAAAGTCAGCAGCGCGCACCATTTATACCACTTGGAGTTCCATAGTTGCTTAGGTGAGCCTCATTGCTACCGTAGGATTCCCAATTACTTTTCAGTTTTGTTAGGATGTCGAGGGCCTTGTCCTGACTTCGATCATTATCATTATAGGCTTCATAGATAGTAGTAGTTGGGGAGTCATTTCCATTTCCTTTGTATTAAGACTTAAGTTGAACAATTATGTTATTAAGTATTTCAGACTTTATTGAGTTGAACTGATTTTTAGTAATAATGTTGTTATGAATTGAGTTACATTTTTGGTCCATTTATTGTTGAGCAAGACTTTCACTGAGAGTTGAGCTAGGCCACGAGTTCGCTTGGGGCCAGCAATAGATCTCGAGTGTCAGAAACATCCAAGTTGTAGGCTCGGGGTGTGAAAAACTTTGTATTTGAGCATAGAGGTCAAGAGTCCTAGGGTGTCTATGAAGTCGTGGTTGTAGAGTCTTAGTTATCAGGGTGAATCACACCACATCTATAATTAGAAGTCTACGATATTTAGGATCTATCTCACTTCTTTCATAATCTTTTTTTGCGATTGAGTTCAACTCTATAAAAGTTTTGTTCTAATTCGTGCTTACGCGTATCTTTCAGATCATGCCTCCACAAAGAGCTTTTGGAGGTCGTCCTTCTAGGAGGAATATTGATCCTCAAGATCAAAGGGTACCCAATGCACCTGAAGTGGAGCCCCAAAGAGAGATCACTAATGTTGAATTATGGGATGCTATGCGGATGTTGAGTCAAGTTGTGACCAACTAAGCTGGTCAACAATGGGAAATTTGATAGGATGCGATTGACACATCCAGGATCCGGTAGTTCTTAAGGATGAATCCTCCAGACTTTACCAGTTCAAGTGTCACTAAGGATCCGGAGAACTTTGTGGAAGAGTTGGAGAATGTATTTTAGGTGATGCATTTTCCAGATGCTGAGTGTGTGGAACTAGCTACATACCAACTCAAGGGTGCTTCTAAAGTCTGTTACGACCAATATAAGAAAACTAGAGATGAGGGTGCACCAATTGTAAGCTGGGTTGTGTTCGAAGAGGCCTTCTTGGGGTGTTTCTTACCCCGTGAGCTGAGGGAGGCGAAGGTAAGAGAATTCCTTAACTTGAAGCAGGAATCCATGAGTATAGCCTTAAGTTCATTCTACTTTACCGCTATGCTCGGGATATTGGTGTTAACATGAGGAGCAGAATGAGTCTATTTGTATCTCGGTTGTCTCGCTAGTCAAGTAAGGAGGGCAAGGAATCTATGCTGATATGAGACATGGACATAGCAAGGCTTATGATCCATGTGAAACACGTTGAGGAGGATATGCTGAGAGATAGAGAAGAGTTCTGGAACAAGAAGGCCAAGCCAACAGGTAATGAGTCCGGGCAGTAGAAGGGTAATGCGAACCGGTCATCTATTCAACAAAATCTAACAGGACCTGCTCCATCAACTACTAGTGCAACTGCACCAAGGAACAGAGGTGAGTTTAAGATTTAGAATTCTCATAACTTTAGAGCTAGACCTGTACAATCTAAAGGTAGTGTGGCACAAGGATGTAATTGGACTCCTGCATGTACTACGTGTGGTAGGAACCACCCAGGAGCGTGTCATTATGAATCCAATGTTTGCTTCAAGTGTGGTCATGGTCACTTCATGAGAGAGTACCCTAATAACAGGCTGAGTAATGGTAATGGGGGCAATAGAGCCCAATCTTTTTCAGTGGCTCTGCCAAACAGAGATGCACCTAGAGGAGCTACTTCAGGGATAGGCAGAGGAGCAAACCTTCTGTATGCTATCACCAGTCGCCAAGAGCAAGAGAATTCACCTTATGTTGTTGCTGGTGTGATCAAAATCTTTACATTTGATGTACATCCATTGCTTGATCCAGGTGCGAGTCTATATTTTGTGACTCCATACGTTGCTATGAAATTTGATATCCTTCTTCAGTGACTTCTTGAGCCATTTAGTGTTTCTACACCTATTGGGGATTCTATTCTAGCTAAGAGATTGTTTTCGTGATTGTACTATTTTTGTCAATCATAAGGACACCATGGTTGGCTTAGTCGAGTTAGACATGGTGTACTTTGATGTTATTCTAGGTATGGACTAGCTTCATGCTTGTTATGCCTCAGTTGATTGTAGAACTAGAGTAGTTGAGTTCTAGATGATCTTCCCGGAGTCCCTTTGAGAGAGATATTGGCTTCAGTATAGATATTCTTCCTAATACTCGTCCTATTTTTATTCCATCATATAGAATGGCTCCAATTGAATTAAAAGAGTTAAAAGAGAACTTAAAAGACCTTCTAGATAAAGGTTTCATTCGACGAAGTGTCTCACCTTGCGGCGCTCCGGTCTTATTTTAGAGTAAGAAAGATGGTTCACTTAGCATGTGTATTGATTACCGCAAATTGAACAAGGTCAATATCTAGAATAAGTATCCCCTTCCGAGAATGGATGATCTATTTGATCAACTTCAGGGTACCATTTGTTTTTCGAAGATAGACCTCAGATCCGGCTATAATCAGTTGAGAGTAAGAGAAAGTGACATCTCTAAGACAACATTCAGGACCCGTTATGGTCATTATGAGTTTCTAGTTATGTCATTTGGTTTGACTAATGCTCATCCAGTGTTCATGGACCTTATGAACAGAGTGTGTAAGCCTTATCTTGATATGTTTGTTATTGTATTCATTGATGACATTCTGATTTACTCGAGGAATGAGGACCATGCTAGTCATTTCAGAATAGTTCTCCAAACTCTAAAGAATAAGGAATTGGATGCTAAATTTTTCAAGTATGAGTTTTGGCTTGAGTCAGTGGCATTCTTAGGCCACATTGTGTTTGGTGAAGGGATACGAGTTGACACTCAAAAGATTGATGCAATACAAAACTGGCCTAGGCCCATATCTCAACCTGATATAAGGAGTTTCTTGGGATTGGATGGTTACTATAGATGTTTCGTAGAGTGGTTTGCATCTATTTCTTCCCTGTTGACTAAGTTGACTTAGAAGACAACGAAGTTTCAATGATCTTAAGCTTGTGAGAAGAGCTTTTAGGAATTTAAAACTAGGTTGACTATTGCCCCAATGTTGACCCTAAAAGAGGGTACACAAGGCTTTGTTGTGTACTGTGATACATCCAGAGTTGGACTTGGTTGTGTATTGATGTAGAATGGAAAATATATGGACATAGTTGGACTTGGTTGTGTATTGATGTAGAATGGAAAATATATAGCTTATGCCCCTAGACAACTTATGATTCACGAGAAGAATTACCCAACTCATGATCAAGAGTTGCATGTTGCAGTGTTCTCTTTGAAAATATGGCGTCACTATCTTTATTGTATTCATGTAGATGTGTTTACCGATCACAAAAGTCTACAGTATGTAGTCAGTCAGAAAAAACTTAATCTCAGATAGAGGATATGGTTAGAGTTACTCATGGATTATGACATGAGTATTCTATATTACTCAGTTAAGGCTAATGTTGTTGCTGATGCCTTGAGCAGGTCATCTATGAGTAGTGTTGCCCATGTTGAGGAAGGCAAGAAAAAGTTTGCCAAAGATATGCACAGACTTGCACGATTGGGAGTCCGATTGTTGGATTCCAATGAAGGTAGAGTGGTGGTGGCGAATGGGGCTAAACCATCACTAGTATCTGAAGTGAAAGAGAAACAAGACCAAGACCCAGTTTTGCTTGAATTGAAAGAAAATGTTCATAACTAGAAAGTGATGGCTTTTGAACAAAGGGGAGATGGTTTATTGAGGTATCAAGGTAGATTGTGTGTACCAAAGTTGGATGAACTCCAAGAGAGCATTGATATACCGTGAGTTTACGGTATTTCTAATACATTTCACTTACAAGTTGTGTGTGTCTAGGGCCTTTTTATATTGGTTTTTATGTGTTTTATCATGTTTTGCAGGAAAGGTGTTCAGGCGCGGAAGTTTAGAGATAGCTGAAGGA
>JAJOOE010016730.1:0-42069 GCA_036250405.1 Solanum raphanifolium
AGTTATTATTATTATATTTATTATAATTATTATTATTATAAATATTATAATTATTGTAATTATTATTATTATAATAATTATTATTATTATAATAATTATTATAATTATAATAATTATTATTATTAGGCTTAGAGGGTAGTTTTGTCATTAGTTAATCTAATGCATGCATTAAAACCATTGCATTGCTAATACCTAGAAATCCATGGTATTAGCAATACACACCTTAATACACAATAGAGTGTATAACTAATGCAAGCATTAGTTATACATAGGTTGGAAAAGTGTACCAAACAAGGTATTAGTAATACACAATGCTAATGCATGCGTTATTTTTCCTAATACACTCTACCAAACGACCCATAATAGTATTTCAACGAAATGGCAGAGGAATCAATTACTACAGGACAATAAATCAATCTTTTAGGAAAATATTTGTTACACGGATTTGTTTATAGGTACATGTTAGAATAATACCGGTAATCAAAAGTAGGTTCGAGCTATGAAAATGGAGAAATCTCTAATAGGGTTTGTATAAGTTGAATTTCATGAAATTATACTTTCTAATAATTAATAAACCTGAAAATGAATCATCTTAAACTTTTTGATGTGTATCACTTTATTAACTCATTACATAATCAAGTTGACTAGTTTTTTGGTCAAATTTTGTTTTTATTTTGCTTAATTTTAATAATCATATAATCATTATTCATTATGTATTGTTGTTATTTTGCTACTATTATGTAAATACAGTTGGAATTTTTAAATGTAAAAAGGAAAAGAAAATAGTAAGGTCAATTCTGCTATGTAAATAGTCCAGAAAAAGAATTCTGATTCATTTTTTTTCTTGAATTTATACCACTACACAGAGTGTTTAGCGACCTTTTATTAACATAAAAAATCCTCAATAGGGGCTAGACCTTACATTACCAATCCTAATAAGGCTATGAATTCTCTAAATATTGGTTCTATCGATTTTACTATATAAACTTGACAGAGTTATATAATTTGACCTTATTGTACAATATGATTTTCGGGCCTTCTGCCCCTCTAGCTCCGCCACTGATCATAGGCATGAAGGTTTAAGTGCAAATTTACTCAAATTTGCATAACAGTGAATAATTTGAAGACATATTATAATTAAAAACAAGCTTTACTGTTTTATCACACCAAGAACAATACATAAAATCTAAATTTTCTACACTCAAACTTGAAAATTTTAGAAAATAAAATACATAATATATAGTAACCTGGCACTCCATCTGGATAGAAAATGGCCAACATATAGATTATAGAGAAGAGCTTTTGGAAATTGAGGGTTCTGATTTTCTTGGGAAATTAATGCCTCATTCAACATGTTCATACTAATTTAATATTTTTCCTTGAATGAATTTTCTCCTTCTTTGTAATTTGAAACATAAATTTGGACTTGTCTATACATAAAATGAAGTTGAGGGTTGTTATATTTATTAATTGTGATGCAGGAAGCAAGATTTGACAAATGATACGGAAATCTTAGTAGCTCAGTTTGATTTATGACGATTATTCATCTTGTAATCTTCCGTCCTATTTCGCCTTCCATTACCAAAATAAAAATAAATACAAAATGATGGTGACCCTTCAACATTTTCATGAATTAATTACTAGAGTACTTATAGTGTTTCAACGAAATGGCAGAGGAATCAATTACTACAGGACAATAAATCAATCTTTTAGGAAAATATTTGTTACACGGATTTGTTTATAGGTACATGTCAGTATAATATCGGTAATCAAAAGTAGGTTCGAGCTATGAAAATGGAGAAATCTCTAATAGGGTCTGTATAAGTTGAATTTCATGAAATTATACTTTCTAATAATTAATAAACCTGAAAATGAATCATCTTAAACTTTTTGATGTGTATCACTTTATTAACTCATTACATAATCAAGTTGACTAGTTTTTTGGTCAAATTTTGTTTTTATTTTGCTTAATTTTAACAATCATATAATCATTATTCATTATGTATTGTTGTTATTTTGCTACTATTATGTAAATACAGTTGGAATTTTTAAGTGTAAAAAGGAAAAGAAATAGTAACATGCCAAAAGTACGACAATTTATATACTAAAGTTTATTAGCAAAACTGGAAATAGAAAAAAAGAAAGAGAGAACTATTGTCCATTTTAGCAGTCAGATTTTTTTTTTTTGTCTTCTTGCATGGACAGATCTCAGTTTCACGAGGCTTTCAACTGCCATGGATTAGAACAGAAATAAAAATAATTTTTTTAAATTTAATATAAAATATATGATCAAACGCTATCTAAAAAATTATATGCTGACTGAGCAAAGAAAACATCCAAAAAGAAGAAATAAAAAAGAGTAGGGCAAACATTGAGATAGATATTGTCCACATACAAATTAACTGATGAAGATATTTTAAGTAGGGAAAAGGACTTAAAGGAGAGAAATACTTTCGATAGATATCTTTGACTTCATATTAATTAAGGCTATCCAACTAGATGATATATATATATATATATATATATATATATATATATTGTATTTACACTAATTATAATTAGTATTGAACTCATCGTTCGAAAATTTAAAAGGAAAATCACATAACACAACAAACATAGCCCCAATATATCCTAAAATAGTGTTATTCCTTTTTTTTTTTTTAAATGGTGAGAGTTTAGGTTTAGTATTAAATACACCCAATACACATATCTCCTTATTTCTAGCATAAATACAAATATATCTGGTATAATACAATGACATACAAAGTGTTTTTTAATGGTGGTTGAGATGATTTTTAATTAGGAATAATGATATAACATATACGTGTGTCTCTTAAAATATTAAAGCATGGGTGTATCCAATATTATTGGCTAGGCTATGTAAAATAAAGGAAATAGTTGATTCTGAATCCAATAAATCAAGTTGATGAAAGTGGTCAAATTACGAATTTAAATCCATAAAACACAAAATCTAAATTATCCCTGAATATAAGCATCCGTTTTGCCATAGATTTCCCAAGTGAAAATTGGGGGAAAATTTGACAAATAGTGTTTGTCCATATAATTTGTCATTATTTGGTTAATATTTTTGACAAATAACTCAAATTTTCAAATACTAGAAAAAACTAGTATTTGGATCAAATCTCATTATTTGAAATCTTTTAAAACATTTAAATTCTATACCAAACTTTTATCTTTTACAAAAACACCTCTATAATAGTTTTTTGCATTTTATTACATAATTTTTTACATGAACACCAAAGTAGTGATGAAATATTCAGTGAATATGAAAGTGATTATATGATTGTTGATGAAAATGATGAACAATCGGCTTAGTGTAACAAAGTCATGTGTTTTGTCTACTTCACGATGTATGAATTATGCTTGTTGCACTCACTCCGAACTACCACATTGCTCTTGTGTCAATGACACTACTTGTTATTTGTTGCAACGAAGATCCAATTGACTTGTAATACAAACAAATGGTTAGTTTTGATAGTTTTTAAAACTTATGGATATAAATCATATTTCCTAAAAAAGTGAAATATATTTCTCAAGTAATATGGCCAAACACATGGTGAAATTTCACCCAAATAATATTTGCCAAAAATATCTGAAAATTCATGGCCAAACGCTAGGTAAGTGTTGCACAATGACATGAATATAATGCACTTTGCATGCATACAAATATAATATATTTTGCTTGCCGATGAATATAATGTATTCTGCTACACATTTTACATTCTTACTAAAGTTTTATAAATATATAAATTATTATTATATTTCATAATTTGGACGATTCTATCCTAATATACGTACGAAAATTCCACAATTTAAAACTCATAAAATTTTATCGTAGCCCGCCTGTAAATACATATGAATGTAATATCTACTAATACTAAAAGTTTGAAGCACAAAAATAACAAAGAATTTGATTAAGTAAGCCTGTCTTCTAGTGATATGCGATGGAAACACTAGTTCAAATTCAACCTGAATTGTTCATTCTTAATTAGAGATATCGGGTTTTAGTTTATGGAAATAGATATAAAATCCGGTTGAAAGCGCGTCGCTCTTAAACAGTGAGCCCCATAATTCAAATTTAATCAAACTCCAATAGCGTGTATCGAACATGAGTGAAAACCGACGAAAAAACACTATTCAAACACTATATACTATATTGTAATATTTATTATGATAAATATATATAATGAGACTTTTAATTCTTTCATAAAACAAAATTTATGTACATATAAATAGTAACGAAGTAAAAGATTTCACGAAGGATGTTCAAGAATCAAATAAGGAATTTTTTTTTTATGAATGAATACACTAAAATTTTGTAAACCAATTAAGTAACATCAATAATTAATTAAAATCAAACTACATAATATTTCATATTTAAGTTGGATTTCTCGTAATGCAACTTGATTAGACTAAACACAATGAAAACATATTGAAATTTAGTTAATCAGTGAACGTTCGACCTAGATCTATATGAAAAAAAAAATCAATTTTAAGCAATATTATAATTGCAATTTGCAAATTTTATTTTTCTTAAATTTTGGTCCTAGTAGGTGGAAAGTTATTTCACAAAGCACTGGATTTAAAGTAAATAGTACTTGTGGTTTATAATGTATCATCCAATTATTAAGAAATTAAACTCTACTTTTTCCTTTATTTTATATTCATACATATTTTTATGCCATCAATGTGGCCTGGGCGGTGCAGATTCTCTAGCTTCCACCAAGTTAATTTCTGATTATCAAATAATCCCAATCCTTAATTTTATAATCCCAATTACATCTTTCCAAATTATTAATTATAATAATGAACTTAAACATTATATTGATGTATTAAAATAATATGCAATTTGGAAAACACTTGCTAATGGATACATGAGATCACCTTGAAGCAGAACTAGGCGTACATTAATATTACATTTCCATTACTTAAGTCGATAACATATCCAATGTAATCTCATAAGTCATCGTAGTCCGGAAAAATGATGTACATGCAATCTTATTTCCATCTGATGAGAGTATAGATCGAGGTTGTTACTAAAGAATCCCCGACTCAAGTTATTAAGCATAACAAAATAAGTACGAAAATCAATATGAAAAAAAATACAAAATGAAAAAGTCATATTGAAAATAATGAAGAAAATTAAAAAACGATACGGAGCAACAACATTAACATTGCAGGAATTTTTTTCTTGAAAATTATACGTGATCATTAAAAGCTTAGTGTGTGTGTATATATATATATATATGAAAAATGAAGAAAATCACTTACTTGTCAACAGGGAGGAGAGCTAGTTGCAAATGCATTGGCACGTCGATGGTAAAGAGAATAAGGTTGAGTGGTCATGATGGGGAAGATGGGCACATGAAGAACTAACTCATTTAACACATGGAACTACATATATTAGAATTACTTTTCCTGGTCCCAATTGACACGTTTTTCTGTTTAATCATTTTCAGAAAGAACGATATATTTTCTTATTTGACAATTGTTTAATGACATTATAAATATTTTATTCATATTGAATCTCATTTATTTAACGAGGAGTCTACAAAGTGTACTCTTCTTTTAAAAGGATAATTTCTGGAATATTGTAAATTTTTCTCATATTTCTTAGTAACTTCATATCCAGTCAAACTACATCAGATTTTAGGACGGTATTGTGAGTTTAATTTAACATATTGCTTTCGACTCAAATTATGTATATAGAGAGATAGACGCACCATACATTAAACGAGTTTGATATACATGTACAATATTACTTACCAAAATATAGGAAAATATTAAATTTCTAAGTTTATAATGCAACAGATTGAATGGTTTAAACTTGTCAATTTTAATCTTGGATACACTCCTACATATAGATACGTGAAAAGTTTTAAAATATATATACATATAATAAGATTACACAGTCCTTTTGAATGCGACTCTAACTAATCTTAGAGACTGTAATGTATGAGTTAGTAAAGCACGTACCCTGCTTCTCCATCTTGCTCAAAACTCACCTTCTCATGATGCCACAATTTGAAAGACTAGCTCTATTATATATTGATAACTTTGAAAACTTTCAAGTCAAGCAAAGGAAGTACTTTAATTTATTTGTTTTTGATAATATTTCGTATGTAATTGTGCTACCACTTAGCATCATATTTATAACAAAAGAAGAAAATTATTGTGGAGTTATGTCAAAACCTATTTGTTTGGTATTAGGTGTAAAGGAAGATTAGTTGCAAGTGGGAGCCTCTACCTAAAATTATAATGCAAGAAATTGAGTTGTCAATATAAATTATATATATTTATATCATATATGACCACACACCGATAGGACTTAACATTTACTCTTCCATAATGACGTTAGGTTGTCAATCTATGGTACTCCCTCTTTCCGATCATACTCGTTCATTATTGACTTTGTAGATTTTTAAACAAACTATAAATAGAAAGATAATTTTACTCTATCACATTTTGAATATAATCAATACAATATCTTGAAAAATGTAACGATCATACTTGTTCATTATTGACTTTGCAGATTTTTAAAGAAACTATATATAGAAAGGTAATTTTAATGTATCACATTTTTTAATATAATAAATACAATATCTTGAAAAATGTAATAGAGTAACGACTATAATTAATGATAATGGTAAATTAGAAACTAAATGTAAAATTATCCATTAATTTTATAAAGTGGACAAATATTGATGGACATCCTAAAATAGTATAGTGGACAACTATTATTGAATGAAAGGAGTATTAACTAGTACCCAATTAGAAAGGGATCTAAAATTTAAACTTCTATATATAAATTTTATTTTAGAATTTGATCACAATTTACTGAATTTGAGATATGTTATTAATTAGTACCGGGCTAGAGACAAATAAAAAATTTAAACTTCTATACATGAATTCTATTTTAGAATTTGATCACAATTTATTGAATTTGAGATATGCTATTAATTGCTACCCGAGATAGATTTAAAATTTAAACTTCCATATATGAATTCTATTTTAGAATTTGATCACAATTTATTGAATTTGAGATGTGTTATTTATACTTATTGAATAAAATATTTATTAAATATTTTTTTTGATTATTTCTCGAAATTTTTTGAATAAAAAATATGGGCACACACCTTTAGGGCAATCATATTTTGTTTTACATCATTAAAAATATACTCAACTTCCTTTTTATATGTTATCCTTACTATAAATAATTGTTCTATAATACTTGTTATTTCATAAAATTAATGCACAAATTACAATATCTTCCTATTTTATCTTTGTGTGTTATTAGCCTTGAAAATATACATTTGATCAACACAGAAAAACTAAATGAATAATTCATGTCCATTGATCAAATTAATTAATCAAAATAAATTAATTCATATTTATTAATTAAAAAATTAACTTAAAAGAAAAATTAGACAATGGTAGAATAATAAACTTACTTAATTTCTTTTTCTTAATACACATAAAGTAAAAAATAGTAACATATAAATAAAAACGAGGGAGTATTATTTATCACAATTTAATAGATCTTTACACTTAAATTTACGGCATTTCATTGAAAGCATTAAATCCATATGGACCCAATAACATAACATTGCATCCATCTCTATCGATCCAATTTTCTTTCATATGAAAAAGAGTAATTAATTACTTTTCATAATATAGTTATATGAAAAAGGTCTGGTATACCTCTCAATTTTATCATTTAGAGCTGATATATTTCTCGTTGTGAAAGTGACTTATATATACGTCTATTGTTATACAAATGCCACACATATATTCTTCTCCTCTAATGGAAGTGAAATAAATAATTTTAATTTAATTTTTTAATTATTTTTTCTTAAAAAAATATAATCCATATGGGTATATTTAATCCTCCTCACATGCTTTTTTTTTTTTACTTTTTTTGTTTTAATGACTAATTTAAATTTATTATTTTGATGGTCAAACTTATTTATGTTTTTCTAATTTTCTTGTAAAATTATCATAGATGATCTGATTTTTTTTTCAAATACAAAAACTAAATTACAATATAGCTGGAAAATATAGTTTAAATTATAATAAAGCCAAAAAAAATAAGTTTTTTTCTTTACACTAAAGAATGAAGGAAAAAGATAAAATAAGGATAAGAAACTCAAATAATTATATTCAAAGAAGTCAAAATAAAATTTATGTATGAAAAAGATTAAAATATAACTTGAACTTTGCTAGAAGGATCATATATACTCCTACACAAATCTTTTTAAAATTAAAAGTAAAAATTATAAATTTAAAACTAATTTTTTCACTTCCGTAAATGAAGGGTATATGCGAGCTTAATTTGTAACGGTAGGGGTATATGTAAGCCGTTTGTATAGCGGTAAAGGTATATATGAGCCACTTTCATAACAATGGACATATAAGTTCTAATTGGCAAATTTGAGGGGTATATATATCAGACGCATTTCCCTTGTTAAATTACTCCTTCTGTCCAATAATACTTGTCCACTATATTATTTTGAGATGTGTAACAATACTTATGCACTTTGTGAAATCAATGGATAATTCTACACTTAGTTCCTAGTTTACTCTTATTATTAATTATAATTATTTTTCTATTACATTTTTCAAGATATCGTATTAATTATATTTAAAGAATGATATAGTAAAATTACTCTTCTATTTATAGATTCTTAAGAAGTGTGTAAAGTCAATACTAGTAGATAATATTATTGGACAAAGAGAGTATAAAAAAGAATTCTTATGACAAAATGGATTAAGACAGAAATTAATTACGTAATAGTTCAATTATTCGGCGGATGTGTTGTAAATGCTTCATCTTATTACTCTGTATTTTTTAATGTATTTTTTGGGCTACAAATTTAACAAGTAGAATATAGTTGTTTCATATATATAGTGGAAGACACCTTTCTTGTTTTCTGCCATTATGTGAATTTTTTATAGTTATTTTTGTTATGTATATTAATTCTTAGCCTTCAATCAAGAATATATCATTGTGACCAACGAGGATTGTTGTGGAGTGAGAAATACTCTTTCATTCTTAATTCAAAGTTTTGAACTTGAATCCCCCTGAATATGTCGCATTTGTTAGGAAGTATTTTCCTGACATGTATTCAGATTTAGTCATGCTTTAATACGGATAGAGAACAGAAGTCAAATAAAAAAAAACATTATTGTGCATATTGGAAGACACCTTTCTTGATCTTTGTATATATCGTAATAGTGGCACTAAGTTTTAGTCACCAAATCTACTAGGAATACTTCTTTTTAAGTCTTAGTTTAATATATATAATATACTAATAAACTTCTATCATCCTTGATCTAAAACACTTAAAAATCATGCAAATCTAGAACCGAGACAAAATACTGATCAATTCTTTTTTCCCAATTTAGCCATAGGTAAGACGGACACACAGTGAACAAGAGACATTTCTGGTCATTCATGAAACCTAGATATGTACCTGTGCCGCTTGAATCCAAAACCTTTAGAATATGTTTTGATATTAGATAACAACATAGTGCGGATTCGAAATCTTAGAAGAAAAGAATCAAATTCACATGTGATATAATATATAGTTATGTTCCCTCTTTAGACAAAGAAGCTCTGTGATAAAACGATGCATATTTACTTTTTACTACACAAAAACTATGTACGTTTTTTCCCCTATATAATATCACTCAACTTGGTAAGTGATTCATTAGCAACTGGACAACCCTTAAAAGTTGGCTTTAATTTGAAAAAACGACAAACATTCCTACAATATTTACTATTTTCTCCCTTTAGGTTGAAATAATTACATATTATTTCACTAATTCATAATTTCATACCATATTTCAAGTTAGATGCACCTAGATATATAATGGAGAGAGACGAGCGAGATAAGAGGGAGACAAATGAATTCACTGGTACATGCGAAACACACTAGATACATGTTTCTGAGATACTTGATATAGGGAAAGAGGCAAACGAGATAGGAGAGAGTTGGACACGAGAGAATCCACTTGGATACAATGTATCTAAAATAAATTACACCAATTTTTGACCTCATGTATCTAAACAAATCTCTGGACCTGAACATGCCAAATACATGTATCCAAAGACCAAATCCGGTAAGCTTCGTAACATTACAAACTAGAGAAAAAATCTAAGTAATTAGCTCCTAAACTAATGAAATTTCTATAAGTTACCCTTTTTAATTTTCATTTTGATACTTTAACTTGGGTCAATATCTATTGAACACTCCAACAGGACCAACACCATTAGATATGTGTCTATGAAACACCACATTCTAACGTGACACAGAAAGTAATTCCATTGTTGTTAAGTGCGTGGATCACTTGTATAACCATGAAAGAATCATTTGGTTCAGTATAGTAAAAGGTAGAAGTGAATAGTTAATTAACTCGATATGATAAATTACATCCTTTTTATCATTTTTAATATACAACAATAAGAATATATATTTTTTGAAGTACGAAGATAATGTAAGAAGAGAGGATAAATAAAATTCTTCTGAGTAGTAGTTTTCCACTGCAATATAGGTATTTTGATCTTTGTACCACGTCCCTAAACCTATTCAAACTCATTGCATCATCACACTTTGGTATGGAAATCGATTGCTGTTGACATGAAAGTGACCAGAAATAGTTTCTTTTTAATGATCGTGTTGTCGGGACCAACTTGGCACACACCAGGTACTTGCTACCTCCCACCAGAAATAGTTGATCCAAAGCCTAAAAAATTGTCCAACTACCATCCCCATTAAGGACTATTTACAACATAAAAATTATTAACAGGTGAGGACACCACAGAAAGTAAAGAAAGCGTTCATGCACACCGCAGGGACTCTTCTATTTGCTATAATCAATGTATAAATTATGTAGGAGGCTACTAATTGATATGTACAAATTGACATAAATGGGTGAGAAAGTTAAAAAAAAAGAAGTAAGCTAAGCAGAGAGAAGATTGAATAAATGATATTTACAAAATAGAAAAACAAAGAATGAAGATATTTACATCTTCTTTTTACCTTTGTATGGAATTTTCTCCAAAGCTTTCGTTCAATATGTTGATTTTTCTCGACTTTCCACCACTCTGTGCTGATGCAGCTCAATAAATAAGTAACATGCAACCTCCGTGAGCCTGATCAGCTCTTCAGAGAGGTTGACAGCCACTAATCAGAAGATGTCAACAGCAACCTCAGTGAGCCGATCACTGTATTAAGAGATGTAGACTGGGACCAGAAGAGATGTCAACAATCCATCCGCCACTGACCATCTCAAAGGAACACACCCATGTCCCAAAAATCTTGTTTCTCAATCTGAGAATTTGTGACGAAGCTATGAAGTTGTTATGTTGGTGGGGAAATCTCATCAGCATAGATAGAAACACAAGCATCTGTTGCACCAGCAGCAAGCAGCACTTGATAGGGATGGAAGGTAAGACATCTTACAGATCCTATCTTCTGAGCCATGAAGGTGGACAAATATCTAATAGTGCCTAACTGCTGACCCTCCAGGTTGAACACTTTGATAAGTTGCTTTGATGAACCACTTGCTATAAGGGGTGCATGACGATGTACCGCCAGAGATGTAAGTGATCCCCTGTGAGCATCAATAGTCAAGTAAGCCTCCTTGAGATTTCTCATATCGAGGAACTGAATATCACCAGCCTGTGATGCACTGACAACCTGAGAAGAAACAAGTGAAACAGTTCATGATTCTCATTTTGCTTTGACAATATTGGAGAACATTTTATCTGCAAAAAAATTGTTAGTAGAAATAATTATTGGAACAACTAATATAAAAGAGAGTGACAGTGAGTATATACTCTTATTTTTTTCTTTTCAAAATATGGTCTTCTGAGAAACCAGTAACTGACAAGTTGACACTTGACAGGCCAGATATAAACAGGGCAATAGTAGTCACCTTTGCTGGTTGAACTCCAGGTTGAAAGCAAACCCCAACAACTCTTTCAACTTTGGGATGAGGTCGTGTTGAACAAACAAGCCTAAGCAAACACATATTAAACAGTCAAAAAACCACTGAATGATGGATGTATTATGCAACAAAAAATGTATGCATGTGTACGTAATGCCTAATGTATGAGACTAACCATGCAGGACGGATACCCATCTTTGAGGTCTGAAATTACCCACACACTTCATAATGCGAAGGTAAACATCATCATCCTGAAATCTATAAATCAGTGACTCCAGGAGACATGATTCCTACACCCCAACCCCACTCAAAAAGAAAACCAAAGACTTGTGGTCTAAGTTACATTATGCAATTTCACGCTACCAATTGCCCAATTGTACTTGAAATGTGCATACAAGTGTGTATGCAAGTATGCACACACATTTATGCTCGTGAATTACAAGCATTACATCTTACATTTCTGGCATTCGAATATCAAATAATTTGACAGATCCATCCACGAAACCCGCACCAAATTGACCCACGTGAACTTCAGAAGCAGACTGCACAAGGCACAAAAAAGTTTAGACGCCATCACAAAGATAAGTGGCATGGTTAGAGCATTCAGCAAAAAGCACAACATATACAGCAACAACATACCCAGTGTATTCCCACAAGTAGGGTCTAGGGAGGATAGAGAGTATGCACACTTACCCCATACCTCGTGGAGATATAGAGGTTGTTTCAAAACATATATGTGTGATAAAATTGTTTCAAATGTCAACAAAACTCTAATTTTTTGGTGTAGAACCCGAGGATAGCAGAAAAAAGGGGATAACATAAAGACGAACAAAAGGATCCAAGAATAAGTACAGCCAAAAAAGACAGTCCAGCCTTAGTTTAATAAAAAAAGAAGTATCTATCTCCTCCTTCTCCACCCAATGCAAGGCCTTATATCTTGACAATGTAAGCTGGTGGTTTTAAATAGGTTAAGGTAGGTGAGCATGCACTCCTTAGATGAGCGTTTTTCTTTCTGATGAAGGTAACAAATTTGATATCATCAACTGTAGGGGTAGGCATTCGGTTCTTCAAAACTTCAGTTCGATTCATTGGTTTTCGGGTTCTTCACTGGTGCATACTGAATACCAACCAACAACAACATACCCAGAGAAATCCTACAAGTGAGGGTCTAGGGAGGGTAGAATGTACGTAGACCTTACCACTATCTCGTGCAGGTAGAGAAATTGTTTCTGAAAGACCCTCGGCTCAAGTGCAACAAACTCCAGTATAAAGAAGGAGACAATGAAGAGAATATAGTAAATAACAAGGAAACAGTGCAAAAATCTACTAGAGAGGAGCAGAACAACAATAAAATCATGTGATAATCGAGACACCATAATCAACATACTAGACTATATTATTAAAAACAATAATAAATAATGAAAATAAAATAAAAAAACAAGAACTACTAGAATACAACTAGTACCATCGCAAACACCAGCCACCAGACACCACTACACTACCTACTAACCTTCTATCCTAATATGTGCCCTCCACACCCTCCTATCTAAGGTCATGTCCTCAGTAATCTGAAGTTGCATCATATCCTGTCTTATCACCTCTCCCCAATACTTCTTCGGCCTACCTCTCCCTCTCCTCGTACCTTCTATAACCAACCTCTCGCACCTCCTCACCGGTGCATCTCCTCTTCACATGTCCAAACCATCTTAATCTCGCTTCCCTCATCTTATCTACCACAGAGGCCACTCCCACCTTACCCCAGATATCCTTATTTCTAATCTTATCTGACCAAACCGAAATTAGTTTGGTTCTTTGGTATGAGCCTGATAAAATGGGTTATTTTTCTGCTGGTAAAATGGTCTATTTCTGATTCAAAATGGACTTTTTTTCTGTTATTCCTTTAAAAATAAACCATTATCTGTAATGAGAATTTTTTTTAATAGTGATTAACTGAAGGATGACAAAAACTGCAAATACATCAAACCAGTATCAACTGAAAAGTGCTTCCTATTCAGCAAATCTAAGCGAATATGAACCCTTGGAGTTTGTTGCATTCAAATATCTGGTTCAAGGTTTGATAGGAACAAAAAATATTTGGGTACACTTTTATGCATAAAGCAATTAACCATATGCCTCTTTTGGAAAATACACTTCAGAAAATTTCAGTCCCACACTTGCTTCGTGGACTGCAACTAGCTATATGTAAGGGTTTTGATCTTTAAAATGTGGATTTGCAGCAAACATGACCACACCAAAGAATTCATGTAATAAATATTTTGGTGACACTAAAATCGAATACTGAGGTTTTGGAGAAAAAAAACCGAGAGTGACCTGAAGAACCAAAACCGAAGTTATTTGGTTCAGTCTGATTTTTAAGTTTTTATGCCCACCCCTAATCATCACAGAGGCTGTGCTGGAGCCATATTTACAGTATAAAAACGCAAAATAATATGTCCTTGTTCTTTTTACAAGGATTCTATAATATCCAATAGAAAATCCAAATCATCTAAGAATTCCTCCTGACACCAAAAATGAAATAAAAGTAGTAAACTACTATTGAACTTCCAGATTGAGCTGCATTTGTCTTCAATACATCTTCAATGTTGTATAAATTGGCAGCAGAAAGGCTATACTGGTAGCCATATTTACAGATGCTAATAGACAAAAAACTGCTCTTGCTCATCTTACAAGGAGCCTAAGTGAAATAACTATATTTAGTTCACCTTTTAACCTCTGAATTGAGTTGCATCCATCTTCAAAACACCTTGCATTCCTTTCCTTCCAAGAAATCCACCACACACGAGTTGGGATCATGTTCTACCATTTCTTGTCAAACACTGCCTCCCTCATTATTCCAGCACTTGAAAAGATCACTTGAAGACTCATGTATAATCCATCTCAGTCCATTCATACTAAGAAATAGTTGCCACAGCTGAACAGTAACAGTGCAAGAACAGGTCACTGTTCTCTAAATCTGCATAGCATAAGTAACATCTGGAACTCATTTGGATTACTCTTAACTGCAAGTTTTCTTGAGTTGGGCAAGCCTGCCTTGCCACCAACCATAAAAAATAAGTTACTGAAAAAGGAATCTTACTTCCTAAATCTGCGTCTAAAACCCATTATTCCCCTGATGCCCATTACCTGAGAGTAAAGAATAAACTGACTTTTACCATGAAAATCTTGTTGTTATTTCCTTTCCATATGAATGAATCTTATGTAGATGATGTACCTTGAATCAGTCACAGCTGTTCAAAAAGCTCAGAAGCTCTATCTATTTCTCATTCGTTTAGTAGTCTTCAGAAATTAAAATTCCATCCTTGTTGTCTCCTTTTCTTCAGTATTAGCTTCAGGAAAAGACACCAAATTATACAAGTCAGGAAACAGATCTATTAGAGGACCATGCCCAAGTCCAATATCACCCCAAAATGACACTATTCTGCCATTGCCAATGATGAAACCAATGTTGTCAAAGAAGTTAGGCCCTTGTGACCCGATAGTTCTCAAAATCATTCCAAAAGGAGATTTCATTATTTTGGTACACTACTGATTCTCTTGTCCATAGTTAAGGCTAATCACTTGCCTCAACAAAGCTTGTTCTTTTGCAACTATATCTTCATAGCCACTTCCATAATGACTTTTGTTGTGAAATCTAATATTCTTGATGCCAAGACCACTCACTCTAGCTGGATGTGAGAGCCTTCTGTCAACCAAATGAAAACATATGGCCTCCTTATTTCCTTGCCAAATAAAATTTTGTTCAAGTCTCCTTTCCACTTTACCAGGTAAAGGGAATAAAGATATTATGTAAACAGGGATCGATCCAGTACACTGTTCACCAGGATCACTTTGCCATCAAGAGAACGATATTGACTTTTAATAATTTATAATTAAAAAAAGAGAGAGAAAGATACTAGCTTTTACATCTTGTCAATTTCTTTTTTTCTTTTTTTTTATGACAAGGGAAACCCGTAGCCACTACCCTTTGGGTGCGCACAGGTAAAACCCCTGCTCCTATGGAATAGCTCGCAAACCACATAGGAGAGGTAACCCGCACTAGGCAAGACCGGTGCGACGAGCTCGACCCAGAAGGCAATCTTGTCAATTTCTTTTCACTTCTTTCCACAACTCCTGCCATATTTTCATCATAACTTTTGACTCTTGCATTTCTTTCAAACTTATTCTGAAAAATGATTTTCTTGAACTGAGTGTCTATCGAAGACAACCTCTCTACCTCACAAATGCAAGGGTAAGGTTTGCATAGACCCCACCCTTCCTAGGCCGTATGGGACTATATTGGGTATGTTGTTGTATCTGCTTTGCTCCCAAAGCTAATCTTAGATAGGTGGTTGGAAAAGATCCAATATTTAATATTCTCAGTAGTTCCTTGACACATATGAGTTCACATGTAGTTACTGTCATAGCCTGATATTCTACTTTTGCACTCAATCTTTGCAATTGCATTTTGTTTCTTACTTTTCCAAGACCAAATTTCCCCCAACTAGTACACAATATCCCAAGGTAGATTGTTTGTCATAGGATGACCTTGCACAATCCCCATGTATCTCGAACAATTGCTCATGTGCTCGATTTTCGTGAAGTAGACATTTCTCAAGAGCAAATTTGATGTATTAAAGGCTACGAATAATTGCATTCCAATGACTGTCACGAGGAGAATGCAAAAGTTGCCTTACAACACCAACCGGAATGCAATGCCAGTATGAACCACAGTGAGATAATTCAACTTGCCTAACTATCTCCTATATTATGTAGGATCACTAAGTGGCACCTGACCTGGTAGAAGCTTAACATTTGGATTCATCGGAGTATCAATAGAGCTATAGACTGTCATCTCCGTCTTCTCAAGAATATCACGATTATACTCTTTGTGAAATGGCAATCCAAATTGGAATTGAGCAACTTCGATGCCCAAGAAGTGCCCAATTGACCTATCAGAAAGTGCTGAAAAAGGTGATGCTTCAATTTGATAATTCACTCTTCATCATTACCCATGATGACTATATCATTAACATAAGTCACCAAATAAATGCATACACTTAGAGTAGAGTGACTATAAAACACAAAACGATCAACTTCATTGTGCATCATGCCAAATTCTTGAATAATCGCATTGAATTTTCCAAACCATGCTCAAGGATACTGCTTCAGTCATAAAATGATCATCTTAGCTTGCACACAAGTTACTAGGGGGAAGCAACAGAACTTGATGGTTGCGCTATTTATATGTCATTTGGGATATCTCAATAAAGAAAGACATTTCTAACATCCAACTAGTAAATCCAACAATGAACAGCCACATCTAAAAAGAGATGGACTGAAGAAATCTTAGCATAGAAGAAAAGTAACCACCATAGTCGAGTCCGAAAGTCTGTGTAAGACCCTTGTAAACTAATTGTGCCTTTACCTGATACTATACACTATACACCAGAACCTTTATTGTATATACCAGCAACAACTAACACCAGACTTTACTACCAGATTTTTGAAGGTAGATGAACAAGCTCCCAAGTACCAAACTACCAATAGAGTGTAAAGCAGACATCTCTTCAATTATAGTTTGTCTTTAGTCTGGATGAGAAATATCTCCCCACGTAATCTTAGGAATAAAAACAAATGATAATTAACAATACGAAGGCATAATGAGTTGGTGACAACCGATGATATCACAAACAAGTATGGTAGGATTAGGGTTAAGAGTAGAATAAATACCTTTCCAAGTGACAATTAGAAAACATTGTGGAGACAACTCTACAGCAGGAAAAATATTGTGTCAGGCCTGAAATTTTGGACGGGATGAATAGCATAGACGATGATGATAGGTGAGCAGTGAAGGTGGAACTGCATGTAATGGTGTTGTAGAAGGTGAGCGGAAGATAGGCAGTGATGGATTACCCAATAGATGAAAATGGCACCTAATGAATGGAGGGACGCTCAAAAGAAGAGGGTGCAAAGTAGAGTTGAGTTTCAAAACAAGTCACATCGGCATTATGAAGTATCACTGGAGATTGGGAGAGTAGCACCCAAGATCCCTTTTGTACCCTCAAATAACTAAGAAATACACATTTAAAGCATTAGGAACACTTTGGTCTTTTCCTAGAGCGAAGTTAAGGAACAAACACGTGCTACCAAAGACACGAGTGAAGGAGAGAACAAAGGTGATTGAGGAACATAACAGAGTGTAGACTCAATTCAAGATGACCGAGGAAGGCATACAATTAACCATAAAACAGGATATGAGTAATGCATCCCCAAAAAATACAATGGCTTATTTTTATCGAGTAAAGCATTTTCATTCATAAACAGGGTCAAACTGGTTGTATACAAGGTATATACCAAAAGGTAGAGAATTCACAAAAAGATACGATTCTCTACGAACTCCACCCAACCATTGGAATACTACAAGGTTTGTGATAAGGCACGTATCTTCCATACTTATTCAAGGAGGAAGAAGCGAAGAAAGATAAGAGGAGAAAATGATTTGCATCTTCTCAAATTCCTGGAGGTTTCACCCATGGAGCAATAAGTAGTTTCTTTTAGTTATTAGGAGTTATTTGGCAGTTCCTTATGGTTACTAGAAGTTATCTATCCTTATCCTAAGTAGTTATAAAGTAGTTATAAGTTATCTATTATATATTAGGAGATCTAGTAAATAAGTGGATACATGGTAATATATCTTTTATATGCAGAAAAGGTTGTTCTAAGAGATACGAGATACTTGTCTCTCTTTGTATTTTCTACTGTTCTACGAGATACGAGATACTTGTGTCTCTTTTTGTATTTTTTGTTGCTTTTATCCAGTAAAAACCCTCGGTTTCTATCAGTTTGGCTGCCAACTTATCAGTTTCCACAAGTAGGTCAATAATTTACTTTCTTTGAGACAGAATAATTCCTATCTTATTTCTATTTACTTCTACTCCCTAAAAGTATTTCAACTGGACTAAGTCCTTTGGATATAACCTAGCATGCAAGAAAGACTTAAGGAATAGATCCCCTCAGAATAACCTCCTGTGATGACAATGTCAATAAATATACAGCAAGAAGGATAGTGCCAACTGCAGATAGTCGGCAGAAGACAAAATGATCACATTTGCTCATTTTCAGCCCAAACTCATGAACTATCTCATTGAATTTGCTAAACCAAGCTCGAGAACTCTGCTTCAAACCATAAAAGGCCAACTTCAAATGAAAAACTTTCGTATTCTCACCCTGAGTAACAAAATTAGGTGATTGCTCCATATACACTTCTTTTTTGAAGATCACCATGAAGGAACACATTCTTGATATCAGACTAATGTAATGACCATTTCTCAGATAGTGAAATGAGCAAGCTTGGCAACCGGAGAGAAGGTGTCTGAATAATCCACCCCATAGGTCTGAGCATATCTTTCAACCACAAGTCTGACCTTAAGCCTTGATACAAAACCATCTAGATTAACTTTGACTGTGAACACCCACTTACATCCCATTGGTTTCTTTCTGTTCGGAAAATCCACCAAATTCCATGTGATTTTCTTCTAATGAATGTATTTCTTCAAGCATCACATTTGACCATCCAGGGTGATTCAAAGCCTCCTTCATAGTTTAGGATACAAAAACAGAGTCTAGAGAAGCAATCAAAGATGTAGATATAAAAGATAAGTAATCATCGAAAACAAAGTTAGCAATGGAATATATGGATTTGCAATTTTGTGTACCTTTGCAAAGAGCATTAAGGAGGTCAAGGGTTTCCGGAGGATCATGTGGATTAGATAACAAAGGAACTAGTGCAGAGTACACATGTTTCTTGGCTCCTCGAATAAACTTGAACAAATCACGGTCTTGCTGGAACATGTGTTGAAAGCGCAGTAGTGGACTGGGGCTCAAAAGAGTAACTAGGTGATGGAAGAATAACATCACCTGATTGCACAACACGAGTAACCTAATAAACTAAACACTCATCTTTCTCCCCATGACTAGTAGAACGCGAGGAGGGGAGGGGGGTAGAGAAGAATGGTGTAGTCTCTAAGAATACCATATCATTTGACACCAGATATTTGCCAAGTTCAGTAAAATAATATCACTGCTCCTTCCGAAGACAATAATAACCCAAGAAAACACACTTTAACGCCTTAGGGTCCAACTTGGTACTCGAACATAACACATACTTCCAAATACCTTTGGTTCTACAGGAAATAATAACTTGTTTGGAAAAAACATGGTAAGACATATTACCAACAAGCACATGCGACGACATATGATTACTCAAAAAACAAGTTGTAGAGATTACATCAGCCGAAAATTGCTAAGGAACAATCATTTGGAACAAAAAAGCCCAAGTTGTCACAAGTAGATGCCTATTCTTCCTTTCAGCAACTCCATTTTGAGAAGGTGTATCAACAAATGATGACTGATGGAGAATATTGTGTTCTCTCATGTAGGACTGAAACAACTCTGACATGTATTCTTTAGCATTATCACTCCTTAGAATATGCACCAAAGCATTGAATTGAGTTTTTACTTCAGAATAAAAGTGAGTAAACACTTCAGAGCGACTTTTCATAAAATCAATCCAAGTCATCCGAGAGAAATCATCTTCAAAAGTGACAATATACTTGTCCAATTTTAAAAACAACAGGACATGGTCCCAAAACATCATAATAAATGCTCAAAAGCTAACTCAACCTGTATATTAGCCCTTGGACATAACGTACTGCAATGATGTTTTGCAAATTGACATGATTCACAATCCAAAGAAGGAACATTTGGAAATCGGGGAAATAGCTTCTTTAAGTATGACGCACGATCTACACCAATCATCCTTCCTGTACGACAATATTATATGACAACATAGTCACTAAAGACTGATATGGAACAACTCAGAGTACAACACAAACAATTGATTGGCATAATTTTAACAACCAAGGATATAAAGAGCATTATCAGAGTAAAGGTGAAGGGGGGGGCTTGTCAAACTCCAATCGCCATGGTATGAGATCCGTTAGCAGAGGTAAAAACTGAAAGGGATTGGTAATAACATGGTGTGTAGGCTATGACAACACTTACATGGACTGAAGCAGTCGCTTCGAGCATGGTTCAAGTTACTGAAATCATAGCTGACACAAAAAACATGTGATCCAAGAGACATGTGAAATATATGATGGTTTTGACATAACCACAGTGCTAGCAATGTCGAAAAATAGAGTAAAGTCTGCCCTGAGACTAGAAACTGAGACAATTGCCAAAATCGAGAAACCTTTGCCAGAAAGTAGAAGAAGTCCTTGGAATGTTATGGAATCTAGATCGATAGGCTCAGCTTGAAGAGGTGACCACTTGAGAAGGGATCCCTTTGTTAGGAACCATCTAGAAGGTCTTTCATGCGCAAATATACATGACTATCTATACTAGAAAAATCTTCGCTTTGGCGCATGGGAGGTCAGATGGCAGCGAGACTGGCTGGAGTCTGGTCTCACAGTGCCCTCGTCCTTGTAGTAGAGTAGGTTTGATCATTATAGACTTAGAAACAAGAATAACCTGAAAGTCGCCAAAAAATGCAAAGCGGCAAATTTTTCTTCCTATGTGTTGCTGGTAAATGCACAACTTCTTGTCTCAACCTCGCTTTGATACTATGCGAGAAAAAAAGAGAGAAAACAGAAAACAACTTGATTATTCCCCCAAACTATTGGGTTTAAATAACTACGTTACATGCCCTAATAAAGGAAAGAAAATAAATATATATAATTACATGGAGCAAATCAAGTTATATATTGTATTTACATTATTCTAGACTATACACAAGATTCTAACATTGTGCATGATTTTTACATGGCATAAACCTTAGAAGTCTTCCGTTATTCCCATGAAAAAAGAGGACAATAAAAGAGATAAATTTCCACCAAAATATGAAAGGAACAGCCTCATTTTTCTACTTCCCTAGATCCTAGTGATTTCTAGGTCTATTATTCTGTTTTATCTATTTGAAGGCATTTTTAATAAAAGATTAGAACACTCATTTTCCCTTTGATCTCACTTTAGAACGAGCTCCTCTAATTTTTGCTGTGCTTTTGCCTTTTGGACCCATCAACACTTCAACGCATGTTCCTGCTACCAAACATAACAAACCATCAAGCTCAACTTATCTTGTACTCTATAAAACCTACCAATTTATATTCCAGTTGTAATGCACAAAATCCACTGCTTCCAGCATCCATCTCTTCTTCTTTTTTTCTTTTTGGAAAGGTCCACTCCAACCTATTACTTGAAGATCCACCCAAAACTACTAGTTTACTACTATATATTTTGCCGGTCTAAACCATGGCACAGTAAGTGGTGCTGACAACTTTTGAAGGACATAGCAGGAATACATATACACGCACACAAATACAATGTGCTTGTGTGTGTGTTGGGGGAGGGGGGTCTTCAGAGACCATTTCATTCATCAATATTTTGTTGTTCTTTTGCAAAATTGGCTCAAAGTTTAAAATCGTCTTTATTCATTTCACAAAATTCAGAGCACATAATAGAAACAAATACTTAAACAATGCTAAACAGTTTGCTAGTAAATGAACTGCTGAAATTTGCTATTAACGCTCAGTGCAATGTCAAAAAACTCACTAATGTTGAGATGCTGCAATCCGAGTATATCGGAGAAGTATTTACAAGCTGCTCTTTGTCAAGATCCCAAGCCATGATAGAAGAAATCTTACCTGATGCAAACTGATGAGGAATTTAAAAAAGTCAAATCGACATAAAAGCAAATGAGTGAAATCTCTACTTAAGTAAACTCATGCAATGAGATCACTTGTAATAGACGTCATGGCTTGAACCACTCTCACTTTCTGTAAATAGTTTTTGACACCACCTAGGTGGAATATTAGTAAAATGACATTTGATTTAACACAAATAACGATGATTACTTTTGGTGCATGCACTTAGGAAAACAGTAAGTTATATAAAACTAAAATGGAAATATCACACTGCTTTGCATTCATTGACTAAATTCTTAGTATTAAATGTGTTACACAATATGTACCAGGTATCCAGATTGCTGCTGCCAATCCACAACAGCATTCACACTGCAAGAACCTGGTCTGAGACCTTGAATTGAAGAGAATGCAGAAACCAGTTTCTGTTGACCTCTTGCAGTATATTCTTTCCAAATCCGTATGTTGCCATCGCCTTTTATAAATGAACTTTGTTAAAAATTAACGCATCAATGATTGTGCACCGTCAGTACTCATAAAAAAAATCTGTAGTAGCAAATTTTTACTTGAAGCAACAAGGAGCAAACTCTCATCAAGCTCATTCACGAGGCAAATCTTTGAAATTCCTTTATCAGGGTAACCATGGTTGTCGAAGCTGTTAAGAAGGGTAGCCTCCTTGTAATTCCAGACCCTGTAATACACAAAGGTACAACTAGCATGAATTTCTGCAACTGCACAAAGAAATTGTGAAGCGGAAGAGAAAATGAGAGGAACTCGGCTTGATTATTCCCTCAAACGATTGGGGTATAAATAACTATGGTTACAGGTCCTAAAAAGGAGATCCCTATCCGATTACAATATGAGTAAATTAAGATACCTACTATAATTACATATATTCTAGAACTAGGTAAGGTAAAGCCCGTGCTAAGCACATGCCCAACACTGTGACTACTAAAAAGTTTTAAGGAATTTTTTCATGATTATCCACCGTCATAAAATATTAACCCTTTTACAATCATTTATAGAATCCATTTCTTTAAAATGTTGCATTGCAGTAGTTATGTACACTGTACATCTTAGAGATATATAATTCATATATTGTATACTATAGTGATATATAGTTAACAACAAGAATAGTTGCATCACACTATTGTATACCTTAATACAACATGTGGATGTATACTTTGAAGGTATTAAATAATATAATTGGAAGGTTAACTATTAGTTAGTTACTAAATTTCTTAATAAGTAGTTTTTTACTAATTTCTTCTTAAGAGTTTCGAAAGATCCATACCCAAAAGAATATTTCGCTAGTAGAAAACAAAATAGGTATTTAAACTTCACAATTTAAAATATTTATCATACTTGAAGAAATATTTGTTGTTTCGGTTAGACAATAAACTAAATACTATTGACCTATGCTTTGGTTCACGGGCAATATATAGTTCAAATTCTTTTACTTTAAGTTATTGCCTTGAAATTTGTTGAGGCGAAATGGTCTCCTGTGACCATTTACAAATGTGGATTGAAGAAAATGACCTTCTTAATAAGCAATATAATAAGAGTTTAACTGATTATAAAACTGACTGCTGAGTAATTATTATAAAGATTGCATTTTTTTTCTTTAGAATATCGGAAAAAATTGAAGTGTTGGTTTGCTATCTTAAGCCACCCAAAAGAGGAATTATTCCAAATAACAGTCCAGTTCATGTAATAATGCATTTAGGTTGTCTTGGTTGTTTTGTTTTTCTTTAACCACTTCCCTAAACTGTCAACAAACTTTTATTTTTTTCGTGGTGTGCGGGGCTAGCTTTCACGCATTTCAACTAATTCCACAGGATACCTACACCTCCCACTAGCAACAAGTACTAGGTAATTATGTTCAGCAAGGCTACCACAGATGGGAAGAAATCACCTAGTATTTTTGTTTCTACTGGGATTTGGGATTTGAACGTGAGACCTCATGATTCTCAACTCACTTCATTGAACACTAGGCCACATCCATGGGTGCAACTGTAACAAATTTTCATCACAGATTACTTAATACACTACCTATTTTGCTGATATAATAGATAGGTGGGAGAGAAAACTACTGTTTGACTAAAACTATCAGGATCACACACATTATCCTAGAGGTAAAGATTGCATCCTCAATCTCCCTTATCTGGAGATCTATTTAACTAGAGATGCACACAAAAGCACAAGTTGCAAAGGTGAACAAAAGCTACGCAGAGAGAAACAAAAGTTTTCAGCAGGCCCACATTTTTCCAGAATTGATAGTTCAAAAAGCTGCCAAATGCAGCATGTGGCATGGCAATTTGAGGTGGGACCTACACTTTCAGCAAACATATCAAGTATGTACAAGTGATAAAGCTATAAGTACAGTATCTTGATTAGACTTTGAAATTCTGAAAATGCCCTCCTAAGCAGTACGACCCTAAGCTACTCCTGCTCCCGCTTCTATATTCGTAGTAATATTCACAATGATGCTAACACTCCCCCTCAAGTTGGTGCAAGCAAATTATATGTACCAAGCTCACAAACGTGTTCACAAAGTCCCTAGCCTAGAACAAGCTATTTATGTAACAAGCTTGACATATAATTTGTATTCACCACTTAAGGGGGAGTGCTAAAATATTCACAAGGATTCTACGACTCCCTATCAAGCTAGTGAATATAATTTATATGTCTGCAAATTGATCATTTGACCGCATGAACCTTGTGACTATGTCTCTTAAGAGTACCTTCTATCTGAAAAAATGACAATCAATCTCTAGGCTCCAGTTTGCCAGCGCGTGAACAGATCCTGTTAGAATCTGGGATGCTCTGGTCGGCGCATGAAGTGGCAGACAGTAGTGGAGCTGGTTGGGGATTGTTCATGTTAGTGTTCCAGTACTCATAGCGGGTATTGGTTTGATCACAACATCTACGAAAACAAAGTTATCTTCGGACAACAGTAAGAGGTTGTCTAAAAATCTTCTTTCTATATGTTGCTGGCCGTAACTAGGCTTTAATACCAAGTGAAGTGGAAGATAAAATGAGAGGAACTCAGCATGATTATTTCATCAAACTATTGGAGTTTGAATACTTGTGTTTACATGTCCTAAAAAGAAAAGAAAATCAGTACAAATCAATACCTAATTACAATATGAATAAATTAAGTTACCTACTATAGTCATTTGTTCTAGAATATTCACAAGGATTCTAACAAACATAAATTTAATAGAATATCATCTGTTCCTTTACGGGTCTACAATCCAAGGGAATGGGTAGAACGACAAGGATGTTGCACATCGTATTGGAGCGGGCGGATGAAATAAAGGCTCACATCTTGTGTCCCATGTGAATATGTCACCGAGACTTAAAGGTAGTTTTATTTTTATAGAGTGATTGTTAGATTGACTATGTTGTACAAGATGGAGTATGGCCAGTCAAGAACTCCCCTGTTCAGAATATGAAGTTAGAGGAAATGAGGATGCTTAAATGGATGTGCAGGCATACTAGAAGAGACAGGATTAGGAACAAAGATATACGAGGCAAGGCTGGAGTAGCCTTCGTGTGTGGACAAGGTGCGGAGGTTGGTAGTGATAGGTTTGAAGAGAGATAGAGGTTAACTGAGAAAGAATTGGGGAAACGTGATTAGACAAGATATGACTATCTTTAGTTTACCGAGGAAATGATCCTAGATAGAGCGCATGGAGGTCGAAGATTAGGGCAAACAGCAAGTAGGCTGTAGAGCATTTTCTCTCTTCATAGTGGTCATGCAAGGTTCTAGTCTTGGTGCATATATTTGTTCCCTTGTCGTACTATTACTACTATGCTAGCATTATCTTATGCTTCAGTTTTATCACAACTATTATTTCCTTTATTTGGTTATCTTCAATATTTTTACTATTGGTACTTTCGTTCCTTCAATATTTTCATCATAGCTTTTTACTCTTACGTTTATTTCAGATTTTTTCTGAAAAACGATTTTCTTAAGTCGATGGTCTATTGAAAACAACCTCTCTACTGCATAAAGGTAGGGGGGGTCTGCATACACCCCCACCCTCTCCGGACCTCACTCGTGGGAATATACTAGGTATGTAGTTGTTGTATCATTAGTTCCTTTATCATGCAAAAGAAGCTCAATATATCAGACCTAATGGCCAAAAAGTTGACCATGTAAAAGAAACTCAATAACTCAAACCTAATGGCCACAAAGTCAAGAAGTTGTTCTGAGGTGATGCAACATAAGGGGTGAGAAGACTAAGAAAGAAAAGCAAAAATAAGCAAGAACACCTGATCCAAACACCATACAAGAGTGAGGTCAAAAAAAGACTTCAATATAAATAGCATCTATTTTTTGAAGCTCTAAGAAGATATGGCGATTATTCAGAAAGCAGGCATAGTTCCAGGACATGTTTCCTAACATTGACCTGCATCTAGTCTTTCCACTTGAGAATGATTGCTTACCAGCAAAGCAGCATTTGTTGGTTGAAATGACAGATTACACATAGCTCCAACGACTAACCTAGAACTTGAACTAACCGACCCTTCCCGCAGTACTACGAGAGAAGATCGTGAAAAAGGAACGATGGAAACAATGTCTTCATTCAGGCCAATATTCCTCTACCTGATCCGTTCACTCTCATCTGAAGCAATCACAAATGGTGAGAAGGGATGCAGCAAAGCAGTTCTGGTACCACTCTCAAACTTTGTATCCCAACTGGCAATTTGATTATGCAGTCTGTTCACCGCTGAGACAAAGAAGTAAGCATTGGCCAAATTAGACACATCTAAGATAAATGATGACACACACATGAAAGATGGTAGTGGGAGAAGGAATGAACCATAAGCCCAGTAGACTCACAACAGTGCTGGCATTTGGTGATGAGGTCAAGAGCTAACTTTTCCTTCTCTTCTCTCCTAGAAATGATCTCTTCATTATCATCAGCTGCAGTAAGAAGTGGCTTTGAGAAACGGCCACAGCTCCAATTATAAATGGTTGAGTGTGGAATAGAACTGCGTTCTGAAGCTCTGGAAGATCCACCAGAACCCAAGAGGGGATCAGCTAACGCTGAGTCTTGAGAGTTCATTGGGTGATGCCTGAAGTCTAAAGAATAAACTCTTCGCAATCCCGTTAAGAAACTGGACTGGGGGGGACTGACAGGAGGAGTCCTAAAAGGCACAGGTAAACGCCTACCTGCAACAGTTCAAGTAAAAGATGGTATCAAAGGGGAACATAATTACTTGAAAAAAATAATGAGTATTGAGGGAAACACTTGAACATCAAGGTTGACACTGATGGATTATGGGGTAGAGAAACTACAGTAATATTGACTCCTAGTCTCCTTTGAGTACTAAATATACCTCCACGCATGTCAAACCAAGAAGATGATCGATTCAATCCAGCAGATCTAGGGCCAGGAGATGTTGTGGATTCAACAGTTGACTTGACTGACTTGGCGAACACTTGGTCAATCCCAATAATTGAAAGCGCTCTACAGCCAAGACCTGCAACACGAGGTGATGGATCCTTTGCCAGGGCACACATGGCCTGCACAGACTTAGTATAGAGTGAATTGTCAAGTGGTCTGGGTCTTATATGATTAACAACACCATCGCTAGCAGCATCACCCAGTCTTCCAGAATCAGAATGATGAGAAGAACCATCAGACAAAGGAGATCCGTGCATGAAGCCAGTTGTTGCAACAGGGCTGCTAGTCGAGACCCTACCATCGTGAGAGATAGACGGACTGTCACCTCCCACTCTCAATAAAGGAGCATTAGGAGATGGAACTACACTTCCATGTGGAACATAACAAGTTGGCGTCGTATAGCCACTACCTGAACTCTTGACCGTAGAAGAAGGCAAGGAAGTGGGCATGGAATTAGATTGACTCTTCAAATATGCAGCTACAACCGACTTCAGGTGCACCTTATGCCCAAAGGCAAAACGTGCCAAGGCTACAAGAATGAAGCAACATGAACAAGATAGGTCATATATTCTGTCCACAAGAGTAGATCAGGCACAAGATGAAGAAGAGAGGAATGAGGAGAAATCAGAGAATTAGACGTGCTATTAAGGGAGTAGATATCAATTGACATGCATTATATCTCATGCATTTATGTATTGAAACAATTGCAGCTAACTTATATTTAATTCTTTTTGAAAATAATAGCACAAGCACGGAGAAAAGTTTCACCATTCTACACTTATTTATGCACCAGCTTGTGTGAACCTTGGCTTTTCCACCGGGTACCTCTCACCAGCACAAGTACTGGGTAATTCTGCCCATCAAGCTTAGGCAGATGAAAAAAATCATCTAGTGTTTTTTCACCTCTGCGGGAGTATGAACCTGAGGCCTCATGGTTCTCCTCCCATTTAATTAACTAGGTAACACCCTTGGGTGCTACTTATTTTATTTCCCTTTCTCCCGCCTTAGAGCAACTTTGAAGTCTTCGAACAACTGGTATGCTATTAAATACTGGTATCATTCAGCATTAACCTGCCTCTTCAAAGTGAAAGATAAACAAAATTCATAGTCTGGACAGATTTAGTTCAGGAGGTGTCCTCATCATACAAGAAATGTAGTGGCACGCTGTTTTAGAGTTATCATCAAATTTCTACAATAATTAAACCTGCAATATTCTCCCCTAACACAGAAAGAATAAATATGGGACAAATCAGAAAGTAAGTTAGGAACAGCAGTAAGTGCACCACAAAGAAATGTCTCCTTGGGGTGGAAATAATTCAATAAAAACATACCAACAGCAACCTCAGCTCGTACCAAAGGGCTTGCATCAGAAACAACACTTAAAAGGCACTTCATTATGACTTCTGCCCCAATTTTTTCCTCATTGTCGTAGTCTTCATCCTCTCCAATGTCATCCTTAGATGTATCAAACCCAACATCAAGTAAAGTACCTAGTGCAAATATAGATGCAGCTCGTACCTGAAATAAATTGCTCTTTTAGTCAAAGTCTGAACAAATAATGGAGAACCATACTAATAATACACCAACTTGACATATAATTAAACAAAAAACCTCAGGCTGTGATTGAGAAAGTAGAGGCACAAATATTGCTGGTGCATCTGCCTGCAAACCTAGTACTTGTGCCTCTGTGAAATCCTCCCAGAGCTTTCCCAGACAAAGGCACAGCCATTGAAGAAACAATGGTTCAGTTTGGACATCATTATAGGTTGATCCCTGAAGATGCTTCAAGCAGACATTAATAAGCCCCACTTCAATACACGCCTCCTGACCCCGTCTGTGACCATCAGCAATTACTGCCAAGACAAATGCAGCCATTGCCCTTTGCTCTGGATAAGCCTCAACACTGTCGAGAAATCTAATGAAATATGCGTGTCCACCATCCTTAACAAGGTCAACCTGGCAAGACTGTCATCTCACAGGAAAAGGGTAATCTAATGAATATTAAACTAGAGGATCATAACACTTAAAGTGAATCAAGACACACAAACCAAATAAGATAGTTATCTAAGACAAATGTCAACACGAAGACTCTGAAAGAAAAGAAAGAAACCTTAACATTTCAACATTACATAGTTTCTACACAGTATAATCGATCAAAAGAAAGAAAACGCTCAGTGACAAGCATTGAATGAAAGGAGGAAAGAACATATTCTGTCAACTTTACAGATTCCACAACTAGATCATTAGATTTAGGTAACATCAGGATAAAGAATAAGAAAGCACTCAAGATAGCTCAACATCCTGACAAAACATAAATACAAACTACAAGTGTAAATCTAGTGGTGATCTCTTCCATTCCAATTTACGGCTTGGTTGATGGAGCTGGCGTGGAGGTTCTGTTTTTCGTTACTTTTTTCTTAGAACAGCACAACATGCATTAATTAATTTGTGTGTAGCTGAAAGAAAATAACTTTAAATAATGCAATAAGTCAGAAACCAACTTCGTATTGGTGCTTAACATAGTGAAACAAGCATCCAATGGTTTGTATCCAAGATCACAAAAAAGAAAAAGAAAATAAGAAGATTAAGAGGAAAAAGTGCAGAATTGAGTTGGAAACCCACCACATATCCATGATCTGTTTGGATGTGTTGGTTTTACATAGCTAAAATATAGATGATATAGACCAGATTATAGATTTGATAGGAAATCTGTAATTATCCCTTTTTGGAGGTAGCCAGCATACCCTTAATGCTGAAGAATGCAACCTTACCAGTTTCGGAAAAAAAAAAGATCACTACAGGATTGCATTACTATTTGAAGACACATACCAAAGCAATAAGTAAACTTTATTCAACAATTGTGAAACCAGTAATGTAACATAGTAGTGATTGTTGAGCATCTATGACCCAACATATCCATAAGATTAGTATTCTAGAAATGTGAACGTTGAGATGTTAATTCAAGATGAAACAAGGTCACACTAACCACATTCAACAGAACAACACAACAATCGAAGAAATGTCCAAACCCCACCAGGGTCCCTTTCCCCACTATTTTCCGGTGATCGGAAGGCATCCCCATTCTTCTTTTCTTCTCCCTTTCCTTGCAATCGACTTCAAATGGACGACAATATTTATTTTGCAGTTGGCTTCAAGGCCTACGACATCACAAGAACATCTGGTACGGCAGGAGCCTAGTACGACTGGACGGAAAGAAATAGAAACTCTATTACGATGCCTATCTGGACTGATTCGCCAATAAGGGTATTCGCCAGAGAAGATTTGAGGTCATTACCCAATTGAAATGGAGAACCATTAGGTAAAGAGGAAGATCCTCTGCAAAGTCAAATAGCAGCGGATACAGCTGACAGAACACTTGCTATGACAGAGGCACATGGGCAGGCCATCAAAATTAATGGAGGAGTGCGTCGGGGCAAGCTCAATTCGGCACAAAGCCCAACTCTATCAAGAAACTAGCAACTCAATTTTTACAGGCCTACAACAGCTAGGAAACATCGACAATCGTAGAAAACATTGAGACCTCTGCTAATCTATGCCACAGAGAGACGACATATAAAATGAAAGAGGTATTCGGACCAATTCTCAGTGAAGTAAAGAGGATCGATCAATCCAGGGAAATCGGGGAGAACTCAGGGGTACAAAATCTCCAAACGGCAACATGAAATTCAGCAGATTCATGATGATGAGCCGGTAGACATAAAAAACTTGGGTACCAAACTGGTGGCGGGATCAAAGCATCCAGTTGGGTGCATTCCTGTATTCTGGAACTTAGCAAAACATATGGAGTGGTGTTTGAAGTTTGCAGGGGAGAAACACATGCACTACTGATGATGCTCGATGAATGAAAGAGTGCGATGAAAAAGAAGGGGCAAACAGTGCAGTGTCAACACCTAGACACAAAGGAATTGACAAGAATGAGTTGAAGAACTTACAGTCACATTTGAATGAGGAAGTTAATGGCGTAAGAAACAGAGGGAGAGTTCTGTCACTAACTCACCAATGAAAGTAAAGATTGTATCTTGGAATGTCAGGGGGGTTAACAAGATTTCTGCAAGGAATCTGGTTAAGAGCTCTCTTCTGAAATGGAGAGTTGATGTTTACTGCTTATAAGAGACAAAAGTTACCAAAGATGTAGAGGGGATTTCCAAACAATTGTGGTTTAGCAGATGGATGAGGTGCAGGTAAATTGAAGCTGAGGGCAGTAGTGGGGGGATTCTAATCATGTGTGACTTAAGAGTTTGGGTGGGCAACTGTGTGGAGGAAGGTCAATTCTCAATCACATACAGATTCAAAGTTGTCCAAGATTCCTTTCGTTGATTTCTCACTAGTGTATATGCACTCACACCAGAGCTGAGAAATTGGAATGCTGGGAAGAAATTGTAGCAGTTAGGGAGCTATGTGGAGGTCATTGGGACACTTGTGGGGACTTCAAGACTGTTAGAACAATAGCAGAAAGGAGAGGATGCAATAGAATAACCAATGTAATGGTTGCTTTTTCGATCTAGAGGACATGGAGTTACATGATCCCCATCTTAATGGTGGGATTTTTACTTGGTTCAAAGGGGCTAGCCACCACAGTGTTGCTAGGTTGGATAGGTTCCTCTACTCAATGGAGTGGGAAGAACTTTTCAGGAGCATTATACAACAAATATGCTTAGAGTTATATCTGATCACAACCCTATTATTCTACAATGTAAAGACTGAGAACAGAGGAAGTCTTGCTTCAAATTTGAAAACAGGTTGTTTAATATAGAGGGTTTCAAAGATCTAATCCAGGTCCCAGGATTGGTGGAATGAATTTGTGTGGAAGGATGCCCAGACTACAAATTCAGTATGAAACTACAGATGCTAAAGCAGAAACTTAAGGAATGGAGTTGTGTAACATTTGGGGAACTCACCAATAGGAAAACAATTTATTGAATTGTGTTGGTTGAGATGGATCTGATTCAGAATAATAGAGTGCTGATAGAGGATGAGATGATTCGAGCAGCAATTCTAGTTGAGTTGGAAGAACTGGCAAAAAAATGAGGAGTCCAGAGTGGCTAAAGCAAGGAAATAATAATATCAAGTTCTTCCGAAGAGTGGCAACAACACATAGGAGGTACAACACCATTGACAAACTGATTATTAGTGGGAGGACATTAATGACCCAAAAGAAATCAAGGAGAATATAACATTTTTTTACAAGTGCTTGAAGGCATATAATGACTACACATGAATTGGCAGTTAATCAAGTAGATAACATGCAAGGTCTTGTCGACAACCTGGGCTGTAAAGTGGCTTCTCTTCCCACCAAATATTTGGGGATGCCCTTGGGAGCCAAAAACAAAGAGCTGGAAGTATGTAGTGAACTCTTGAAAAGAAGTGAAACGAAGCTGACACGGTGGAAGAGTCAATATCTATCCCTAGGAAGTAGGAGGTAGACTGACTCCTATCAAATCAGCTACGGATGCCCTCCCAACTTATGTGCCGAGTCTTTTCCCCCTGCCAAAAAGTATTGAAAAGAAACTCAACAAACTGAAAAGGGTGTTCCTCTGGCAAAGGAAATAAAGAGAAGCATGGCTACAACCCGGTTAAATGGAAGAGGTGAGAATGAGAAAAACCAAGGGGTATGGGCATTAAGAACTTGAGTATCCAGAACACTAGTCAACTAAAAAATTGGTTGTGAAGATTTTGATGTAAAGATATGGCATTATGGAGGAGGTTCATCACTAAGAAATATGGCCTACTGAACAACTGGATCACTGAAGAAGTTCCTGGCACATTTGGCTGCTCTGTATGGAAAACTATCAGAAGATTGTGGATTGCTTTCAATGCAAAGGTGGCCATTAGAGCGGGAAATGGTTTGAAGACTAGTTTCTGGAATGAGAACTGGATAGTGGATGAGAAACTGTGGATACTTTTTCCTGATTTATACATTATTAGCCTGCAACAGATACCACTATATGCACATATTTGGAGCCCTCGGGGCTGGGATCTTATGTTCGGAAGGGCTCTAAATGACTAGGAGGTTGAAAGAGTAGCAGGCCTACTACATGCTCTAAACTAGTTTCCAGGCATCACCACAGAGCCCGACAAACCAGTTTGGAAATTACATAGTCGAGGAGTTGGAGAGGAATAGAAATCATTCTTTGACAACAGTTTGGCGGGACTTGGAAATTAATCTGGAAGAGATAAGGATTCCTTTAAAAGTTGTATGTTTCACGTGGTTGGTAATTAGAAGAGCATGCCTAACCCATGAAGTGCAACAAAGAAGAGGTATACAGATCTGTTCAAGGTGTGATATGTGTGGACAAGAGGCTGAAGTAAATGGCCACCTATTTCTACATTGCAATACATCTACAGATCTGTGGAACATGTTCTTTTGTATACTTAGAGTAAATTGGACAATGCCTAGAACCTCTTTTGAGGTACTAACGCACTGCAAGAAATTGGAAAGAGAGGATCAAAGGAAGATTTGTCAAAAAAAGGATCAAAGGAAGATTGGTGGAAGAACGTCCCTGCTTGCATTTGGTGGACACTATGGAAGGAAAGGAATGAGAGATGTTATGAAGAGAAGGTTAGCTACACAGAAAAAATTATGAGATGTCTTAGTCTTTTCTTTTTTTGGTGTAAGCAGAACTTAGTGGGGGAAGTGGATAGTTTAGCGAAGTTTACAGCCCAACTATAAATTTTTGAAGTTTGTTTTGGATTTTGATTATGATGGCACCCCATAGGGTTTGTAAATTCCTTCTCATCAGTTTCCTGATGAGTTTTTTGTGTGAATGCAAAGTTGCCTATTTCAAAAAAAAAAGAATGGTAGACCTAATCACATAATAGAAAGGTACCCCAAAAGACCTACAATCTCTCGAAATGGTTATGAATTTGGAGAAGAATAGAATGCAATAGTAAAAAAAAAAGATCCAAATAGATAATACTGACTAGTTGGGATTAAGGTTTAGCCAAGTTAAGTATCCCGCATTGGTGGAGGGATAAATTGTTTGTCGCCTTATATGTTCTTCGGGCCTCATGAGCTAGCTTCTACAGTTGAGTTAGGTCCTAAGTCCATTTCTTAACAAGTATCAAAGCCGAACCCATCTTTGTTATTGTATGTCACATTATTGGCCCTCAATATTAGGTTGTCTACGCTCTAGTTGATAGGTTTGGCGTGGGGAGGGTTTGAAGTGTTCAAAATTGGTTAAAGGATAGGTTGTTTGTCTCCTTATATGGTTTTTGGAGCAATGCTCACCTCATTAGCTAGCTTTTGCCTTTTGAGGTTAAGTTAGGCCCAAAATTCATTTCTTTAACCGGCCGTTTTGGCACGCTTACATGGCCTGGTCCCCAAGAGTTAAGTCATCGAGTATCTTAATGAAATAATCTAATGGAGTGGAATGAATATTGAGAATCCATATGACGAGACCCAACTAATTTACAACTGAGACGTAGTTCTTATACTTGTGGAAAGATCGAATGCTCTCCATCACAACATCTAATATTTTATTTATTTCCAAATATTCCCATACTAAACACACAGCGCTAGCATTTCATATAAGCCTTATGATGTTTCTTTATCCTAGACTTTCAGCTGCAGATCACATCAAGATATTCACCCAGTTAATACCATATGGGATAGTGAAGAACCCCAGATCTGCCAAGGCATGGGCACTGCAGGAACAGTTGTTCTGATGTTGCACAAAAAAGTATAAATTCCACATGCAGGGCCCCCAAAGTTTACTAGATATAAACATACCTAGTGCAAAGCAATCCAGGTGAAGCACACAACTTTTCTCACATTCAATTTTTTTTTCCGTGTCTATTATTTTTCACTGATGGAACATAGGTTTAGAAAGAGATTGCAAAAAAATTATATGAGAAATAAATATAGATAAAATTGAAACATGGGAAATTTAATATGAGAACAACACAGGTGATAGACAAACCAATACATGTACCTTATCAAAGGCAAGGATCTTCGTCCAAATGAAGACAAGAATTTGCCTAAGCTCCGGAGTTGTGGTTTGCAAAAGCTTTAGAACACAAGGAAATATTCCAACAGACAAGGCCTGGAAATAAATTTGTTGACTTAAGAATCACTTAAAAATTGGACGCATAAAATTAGAGGCAGCCAGCCTAATACAAGAAGCTTGAAATGCACCACCACCAATAAGTACCAGATCTACAGCCCAAGGTCCCATATCAAGAAATCTTCCGAGAAGAACCAGTGCTCGAAACCGGTGGGATTGACTAAGTAACACCTAATAACAAAGAATAACCTGGTTACCATCCCATACAAAGAGAAAAATGCACCAAAACAACAAAGCCCTCGAGAGTGAAGAAAACCTAATAAATAGGGAAAATATTAGAAAGACAACTAGCAATCAGCCTGTATCTTAGGAAAACTATGGTTTTCCAATTTCTGTATCCTTCTGTGGAGTCGAGCAGATAAACACAAAGTAAATCTGTTTTTTCTTTTGGTTCGGTAAAGCACTAATTAAATCTAGCCATACTTCACAATTCAAATAAAGAAATGCACTCACACGACGAACAGTACCAACTACTCTTCAAGCAACCCCTATAAAAAACCTAAGATGATTGTTTTGACTGAGCACTAACATTACTAAAACCAATGGTTCTGCTGATTTTCCCTCAGAAACTTCAATCACTAGCATTGTGGTAATTAGCTTCTGCAATGGTAAGGATATGAGTCACACTAGAATCGACAAAAACTTACCCTAACCTTCCATAGATTGCAAGATTACTTGAGCAAAAAAATAAGTATGGAAAACATGAAACAGATGAAGACCCAATTGTGCTGAGAGGAGTACCAAATATTTGATGGCCTATTAAGTAATTTATTAGAGGAGAGTTTAACCACTCCTCACATAATGACATGACTTTCTGGTTATTTTCTCTTTAATTTCTGAGAACATTCTGTTATTCTAAATTTTAGCATGATATACAACAACATACCCAGTGGAATCCAACAAGCGGGTCTGTGGAGGATAGAGTATACACAGACCTTACCTCTACCTCGTAGAGGTTGAGAGGTTGTTTTCGAAGGACCCTTGACTTTTGAGTACAGCTAATCACAGTAGGTATAAATAGACACGCTTTCTCCTATCTAAACAAATTTAAGCAAATGCAGTCGACTGTCAATAACTGAAGCTTCATAAAGGAACAATAAATGCTAATAACCAAATGATTTCACTCCACCTTTTCATCATATTATTAATAAGAAATACAAATCGACAATAGTGTGGGAACGAGGAAACGTGCATTATTTAAATCGACCATTTCATGGCAAGAAAAACCAAGAATGGTCTTTCATTTGATTAGAACCATAATATTTCTTACCTGTAGCACAACGGGCAACTGCACTGGTGGTTTTTTATTCTCTGATCCATAGTCAAGCCAAAGCTCAAAAGCTGTCAATTGGTCGGTGAAGAATGAGCTAGGCTGAAGATATCAAAAGATGGGAAAATATTAATCTTGAGAAAGATACATGGACCATATTTTTCAGAAAACAGACCAACTTTTAGGAACTAAATATATACAATCAAAGGGACAATAACTCATTATCCCACCTGAAATTCAACACTTGGATCAGCAAGCAAAGTTGGAAGCTGCAAAAGGCAGATTTCTGCTGCCATGTCCCAAGCATCCCTGTGGAACAAGTACAGGCACCAAATGAGGAGAAGGTAAAGCATGAATTTGCGTAGCTTGAGTGTTTCATGTAGTTACCACATGTGATGCTGATGAGTAGGTGGTAGCATTGGGTATGAAATTGGTGAACAATTTGCAGAGCGCATGATTCTTTCAGCAAGTAAAAAATTTCTGAACAAACTAGCAACTAATAGGTCTTGCCTGAACAATCTCTGAAATAGATCTGCGGCTTTGAAGCTTACAGATTAGGAAGAGTTTAAAATGCCGAAAAAGGAATTAGGAAAACTGCATCAATCTAACTACTCTATCACATTACCGTGTGGTAGAACATTCCAGGCAATTGTATCAGTTACTGCAGTGAAAATCCAATTCAATTCACCAAGAGGTGTCTTTCGATCTGTTTGGCGGCCAGGAATTCTATCTATCAGAGAATAATCAAATGACTCACAAAATAATGACCGCGTGCAAAACCTAACAGCCAAAAAAGAAGATACAAAAAAGAAAAATTAGTTATAACAAATTTGACTGAAAAGTTGAAAAGAAAAAGAATAAAGAATAGAAAAGATTCTTATGAATAAAGATAGGCCATAAATCATAATGGTTGAAAGAAAGTAGCAGCTTATCTAAGAATTCTGACAACATCACACTTGAGGTAAGCAAAAATAACTAGGAGTGCACTCGGACATACTAAGTAGAAATTCCCTAAGACAATATATTAATCCTATAGCAACGGTTGGCATAATAGACAACACCCATGTGGTTCCTGGAATACGAGGTGCGATACAACTTTGTGGTATCAAAGGGACTTGCCCTGTTTCAAATATTCGTTTGGTGAGAAAGCTATTCTAACTTTCCATCTAGATGGTTAGTATATGCAAAACAGACATGGCTTAATATAAACTATGGAATACCATAGAGAGAGAAAATAATAATATCCATCAGTCAGGAACCAAACCCACTGAAATGCTATTCCAAGTTTCCCAAAATTAAGTATTGCTGCTAGTTCACCCCATTGCAGAATTGGACAGGTTTAGCAGAAAGCATGAAGAAAAGCAGAAAGGATAAACAACTTTTTCTAAGAGCAAGTCACCATCTCAATGCCATTTTGATTGGTGTTGTGAGGCAGGAAGTGAAAATGTCAGCAGGATACTCAGCACTCTGAGGAAGCGTCTCATGTGCTTCACAGGCAGCGAGCAGAATACAATCTCTTGTAGAAGGTCCAGAGGAATTAGAGGCAGCCAAGTTTTGGAGCTGCATTAAGCAAATGGCTTTGATTAGAGAATGAGCTTAGCAGATAGGTAGATCACCTCATCATTAAGCATGTACTGCATTATTAAAATTTGCACCTCTATAAAGGCATTAACGATCACCCCAGCAGCTGAGCAGTCAAACACATAGATTGAAGGTGTCTTCAACCAAGAGTCCAGGTCACTGATTGGCAATGGGATATACTGCGTATAACTCTAAACAAATGTCTAATAAAAAAAAAAATAGATATCGCAAATGCTCTGTGAAAGCAATTTGAGTAAGAAAGAAAACCTTATTAAATAGCCAAATCTCATTATTGACTGATGGTTTGGTTACACCATATCCATTGTAATGGAAAAGAACTCGCTCTGACTTGGCATACTTTCGACATGTTGTGCAAAGTTTCTTAACTTCATCGATAGTAGGATCCAAGGAGATCTTGTAGCGTGCCTACATATAGTAAGATATTTGGGTCATTTTAATTAAATTACTGATTACCTTACTAACAAAATACAGCCTAGACCTTGTCCACGCATAATATCTATTATCACAAAAACACTTTTTTACCTTAGGTTGCCACCTCTCATATTGTTCGAGCAATGTTCTCCCAATTGTTTCAAGGGCTCTTTGAGGTGGCATAGAATGTGGATCTGTCATAGAGAAAAATAGTGTAAGTATCCAAGTGATTGCTGGTTGACAGAAATTTGAAAATTGCTGATTACAACAAACAGGTAAAGTCTTAACCAAATTCATCCAATATCCCCAAGAGAATATGAACTGCTTTCTATGAAAGCTGGGATAGTGATCCAATTAACAGTAATTGAAAGGATAATATCAACTAGGAGGCTGAACCTCGAAGAAGAAGATAGCTATATCAGGGCAATTCCGAGATAGAAGCTTAAGAAGAACATAGTAAAAGAGAGAAGAGAAGAATTATCATATATCATTTTATGATTTACAATTGTATTACATCTCTATTAATAGAACTGAATTGGAATCTAATGCTACAGCTAACAAAATAACTGCTTCTAACAAACTCTAATACAGTGAACAGTAATAACTGTTTTAGTGACTAATGAACAGTACTAACTACTTTTTAACAATTCTAATCATCTAAAGCATTGTATCAGATAGCTGATACCGAAATATATTCAAGTAAAACAACAGAGTAAGCCAAGATGTACTATCATCAACTATTCTCCTACATTCTGTTGTCAATGCTGAAGTGATAACATACGCAACAAGTACACAAAACTCCACAATACTTCAAAGGTTCCCAACCCAAAGATAAGCTAGTGCACAAGTATGGCACAGAACCTTCAACAAATGCTATCTGAGAGCTCTGAAGAAGGTGTTAAGGTTATTATTCACAAAAGGAAGGGCAAAAACTAGGGGGTGAAGGACTCTTAGGACGCAGGAGATAATTCACATAAGAAGGTCATGAAAAGTACAAAAATTGGATGATAAAATCATGAAAGAACAAATGAGGGGGTGAATTGGCAGAGAGGAATTGAGTATAGGACTTTGTCACTGGAAACCATATATTAAAAAGAAATTCAAAGGTAAGTAAAAGCGCAAACAATGACTCAAAAAGAGAACAGAATCTTCAGAAACAAAAGGAAAGAAATGGGAGAATTGCCCATCTGTAAAAAGTTCCCTAGCTATTATTTCCATAAAAGTAGGATTTGAATTCCATGCTATTTGAGATAGGTTTCGTCCCCTATATATAGGGGTAGATTTTGTTATTTTTGAAAGATATGATTAATATTATTCAAGAGGCTTCTCTTCTCTACACCCTTGTATATGGTGACTATGGATTTATCTTACAACCTTATAAGAACAATTTTTTAAGAGATAATATTAATTCTTAACTTGATATCTTTGGTTTCTATTAAAGTAAATTAAAGAATGTAATTAGTCTTATACTTACTGTTGTCTGTAATTTTTTAGAAGTAGGGGACTAGATCACTTTTGGTTTAAGTTCTTGACTTGACTCTATTAGTATCATAATTAGTTTTCACTGGGTATGAAATTGTTGTTGTAGTATCATAATTAGTTTTAATCTGCTAATTTTAAATACTAAGATTAATTAGGGTTCTTAGCACTTTATCTTGAAATTTGGGGATTTTATTCTCGAATTTAACACATCTTTCAATTCCTCCTATCTTTAATCTTTGTATTTTTGCTTCCGCATTATTTTCTTTTTTATTCAAGTAATCTGATTCTTATCGGAAGTGCTGTGAAAAGAGAGCACTGGAAACCTATTCAACACCCCCACCCCCCAAAAAGGCTCTCTACTAAAAAACCAGTTGAACAAGATCTTACTGGGAGAGTACATTAAGTTGTTTTGAAGATTCTGAACAGTGAAGCAAAGGAGTGGTAGAACTAGGAGTGAGGATCCCAGAGTTGGAGCACTAAGGTGGAGTGAGCTATTTCTGATTGGAGGTGATAAAAGTAGTTACGGCTCCGGAAGAAGAACTGAATGGTACTTATCTGAATCATTCGTAGATTCTATCTGTCTGAATTTTTTTGATAAGATAAATATTTATTGATGATACAGTACTAAAAGTGTGTCACAAGTGTACCCTTGCCTTGAATAATGAATTGTCCACTTCATGTACATCAGTCATTTTGTACCAAAAAGCTTACAAAAACAACACACGTCATTTCAATCCAATCACACATTCCTTTCCCTTGAAAGATCATTGATTCCTTTTTCCAAATAACTCAATGAAAACAGGGTCTATTTCCAGAAAAGTATTTATATTCCAACGCCTGATTATATTCCAGTGTATAGTGCTCCTCAGCTGTTTTTGCATACACACTTTCACTTCTTTTTCTTTTTCTTTTTTGGGAGAAAGGGTAAGTTGCATACAGTCTTTCACCTAAAAAATGCTCAAAAAGAAGTTGCATAATCTAGAATAGAAACAAATTAAGCATCTTCATTTCGCATGTAACATGTCTACTCCAAATATACATCCCCTTGTTTTGTAAATTATGTTGTGTCATAGATGCTTCTTTGCCACCAGTCAGTGAAACAGTTCACCTTTTAATGAGCTTTGCAT